>APFE030181124.1:1180-41476 GCA_000404065.3 Pinus taeda | reverse complement strand
CCGAAGCATCCAATACCATGGACCAAAAACCATCGCGTCCAAAACCATGGACCGAAAACCATCGCGTGCAAAAAACATGTGCGAAAATCATGCACAAAACCATAGGTGGGTCCGCCCAACCTAACATAGGGTCCAAAACCAAAATTTTCCGGGGCGCTACCCCGGACCCCATAAAGTGGGGTTACGGGTACCCTTCAAACCCCCTGTTAACTATGTGGAAAGAATATAAAACAACCCAACAAGACTTGCATTCCCTTTGCCAATGATTCAGTACTAACACATGACTAAAAAATAAATGAATATATACTACACTTTACAAAAATATTAGGTTGCAGATTCATCAAATTCATTTCCCCTTTCACATAACCTTTGCTAAATAAAGCAAAGAGGTGCATTGAGAAAAATACACCAATAGGATTTTTCATATACTTAAAATTTTTCCCACTGTGAAATCTAATTGTGGCATTTTGTTAAACTCTTTTTTGCTATCCTTAAACAAAGTGAGCAAGTAGACAATATAATGTTATGTTGCAATGGAATCTTCTGTGGGGCATATACGTCTAGGTCCCTAAAGATCCATTTTACTAACAATATAAAAGTTTGAGTTATAACATAAATATGACCAAGCCCACCCTCCTCTTTGGGCATAGTTCACACATCCTGTGGGACCATAGGAAGCCCCCATCACTACCATACTTGACCAGAGAAAGTATCTAGAGATCTGCTCCAATCTCTTGAATGGATCATGACTAGAGAGCTAACAAGAGATGTAATAAATATGATAAACTGAAGAATGCATAAAACCATTGTAAGTTTTCCATCTTGGTATATCCTTACATTGACACGTTAGAGGTTGGACTGCAATATCTCTCTACACTAGTTCTATATGTCAAAAAATGAAAGCCCAACTGAAAATTGGATCCCAAGATAATGGACAATCTCACAATGTTTGTTCTGTTTCCAGAAATCAGGAATCCTACCCAGATGAGCATCACTGTAGGCCATCTAAGCACACTTGCAAAAACAAATTAGACTCAAGAAATTATATCTGCAACCCACTGTACCCCTTTAACAACTCCTTCTTATAAGAATATGCCATTCCAGATATAGATCTGGGAGGATTTCATTGAATGTGCTCTGGTGGCATGGTAAATTTAAAACCACGGTAAATTGATTTTGCACTCAGCAAAACAAACCCTAAACTTAGGTAGCTTAAAACTTGAAAGTTTCATTCCAAACAACAAAGTTGAGTTATTTTAATATACAAACACATACTGTTGGAAATTATGAACAATGAAAAGACGTTGAACAAAGCCACTCAAAATTACATCATTATTCTATTTTAAAATCTATGTATTTGGTCACATGCATCAAGTGCCCTAGGTGAGTATGTTAAACCCTAAACCTAATCTCTCAACCATTTCACCCTCTCGCATGGATGGAAGTTTCAAAGATCGAGCACCCCAACTAGACAATAACTAAAACATGTGTGCATGCAAACTTCTCTTTTGGGATTTGTGCCCTTATCAACTCCTCATGCCATTATACAACCTGTCATATTGTAAATACTACCACGATATTGTAGATTCCTTGTTGTTGTTGGAGCTAGTTATTTGTAACTACTAAATCATTAAAAGTCTATATGGTTTGACAAATCCTCATGGTTAAAGGCGATTGTCCAATGTGCCATGCACTCTATATATTTGTTTTATTTAGTTGTTTTGGGGTTTTTTTTTATTATGGTTCAAATAGGGAATTCTAATGTTAGATATAACTGTATGCTTCCTTTTAGAGGATAGTTGAGGATTTTTGCTGTAAGTAGTGAATGTAATCTTGTAATGGTTCTCAAACGTTTCTCAAGAAAGACTTCAATTCATTCTTTTTCCTCGTAGGTTAGCAAGGCCAAACATGAATCCTAAAACTTGAAATATCCTTTGTCAAGGTTAGCAAGGCTAATTATCGAGTGGCTGCACGTAAGGTGGAACTTCTTGTATAAAGTGCATGTGGGAATTTTTCTCTAACATCTTGGTTAACTTTTGTAATACATACCTTACATTAGTCATGAGATAGACTACAATGCATATTCCTTCCATGGACCTAGTTTATATAGGGACTAATATTATCTCAAAGAATGTATTTTCTTTGTTCTTGAGCTGCTGCATTCATTATGATTTCAATTTTTTTTGGATAAGAGATATTATTTTGTTTATTGATTACCTCTTGAACTCTGTTGGGTGATGGCTTTGGTGTTTTTTTATTAAGCGTGTTTTTATGTATTTATTTTCCTAATGACTTCCTTGTATATTTACAAAGAGTTAGATCTAATATAGTTGTAGTTGCTCTGAAGTGCTAGAATGGCAATGCCATCTACCCTTGTTGTCTTCTTTCCATCTTTATTCATTAGAGCCTCATGAATATGTTCTAGTATAACATCATATAGATGAACTTGTTGTGGAAATACATGGAAAATACTTATATATTAATGCTCATTTTGATTTCTAACATATTGAAATGCAAAAAAAATTCAAAATGGTTGCTTCTGAGGTTTATTTTGTCTTATTGTGATCTAATATTTAGTCATCATATTTTCTTAAAATAATCATATAAGATTGGAGGTCCCAAAAAGTGAAAATTAGTTTCCCATTGGGAACAAGGGAGGTAGGTAACTTTTTTTAGGAACACACTATCTTTAGTTTGATGATGGTTTGAAGCTTCTCCATATTGTTTGGTTGTAAAGAGTGTTTCTTCCTTTTGTTTCCTTCCATTATTAACACATGCCTAATCCTGTAGACATGAAATGCATATATTATTGATGATAAAAAAATCATACATGCCGCAGGTTATCACTTGCCACTGATTATATCGATGAGATATTTCTTCTAGTAATATATTTGGCTCCTGCTTTTCTTTTATTTAATTTTTTTCATTGTTTTTATATTTAGTTCAGATATATTGTGCTCACATGATGCATTAAGCCAATGTCCCTTCCATGTTTAGTTGCCTTTAAGTTCCTTTGACCATTTTTTTCTCACTTGTGGACATCAATACAATTTCGATTTCAATAGAATTAAAGGAACATTTCTTCATTTTTTGACAAATTATCATACCACATGCTTTGGAGTCATATAGGTGTGGAAATCCATATTTTGATATATCCCAACAGTGTTCGAAACACTAACCTTTATTATTAATTTTCCAATGTTGAGAGAAACACAATTTTTAAAGGGGAAGGACATTTTATGTAACTAAGATGCACATGTTGTGTACCTAAGTGCTGCATCTTTATTGAGTATTAGACTCAATGTACATGACTTATTTTACATAGAAGCTCATGATTTTTTTCGTAAACTCTTATTAATGGCTTAAACTTTAAATTGATATTTTTCTATATTTGTATAAATAGAGGTTTCCCTCTCTCATTTATAAATCTTATCATACTATCAATAATCTAATAGTGTTTATTAGATATGTCTTTGCCCCACTATGGCAAATTTAATCGACCCTTGGTTATGTAAGGGCCTCACCATTTTTTTAATGGTACTCAATTTTTTTTTTGTTTATATTAGTTAGATAATTTAAATAATGAGTTCCATTAGAAAAGTAAAAACATTTCTATATGTTGGTAGAGCGACACCAATTCCGACCACAAGTTTGGTCGAAGTGAGTATAATTTTGGTGGTAGACCGACCGACCGACCACATTTATCGTCGATCGTGTAACACCATAAGGGTCTTCTTTCCGTCGGTATTCCGATGACAGATTAGTTGTTAGTGGGACTTGAGGTATAGGCCTTCTTTCTTTCTTGGATATGATGCATTTTGGTTGATCAAATTCTCATGATTATGGATCCTTTCACCTTGTCGTGGTGTTGAATGGCATGTTACACGTTAGTTCATGTATGCCGGTTCTCGGTCCCAAGGGTTAGATATTAGTAGTATGGAATGTGAGGTGGGTTATGTGGGTCAATTGCTTTGTGTTATGCATATAATAATATAAATAAATTAAAACAATAAAATTAATATAGAAATAATAATTAAAAAAGGGTCACAATTAAAAAGTTATGACTCTTTGTGAAAGGGTACCATGGGCTATAATTACGCTGGGTCTTCCTTAATGTAGAAACATATCTCATTCATTAATCATTATTGTATAAAAATAATATATTTTATTGAGTGCTTAAATATATCATACACCATTTGGTATCATAACAAGTTTCTGCAAGTAGGACCATACTTATAAGTAGTCGTCTACACAATATTGAATAAGCACAATACCCCATATAGCTTACAACCACCATTTACCTCGATACAAATTATTCCACAGA
Organism: Pinus taeda; assembly: GCA_000404065.3. NCBI lineage: Eukaryota > Viridiplantae > Streptophyta > Pinopsida > Pinales > Pinaceae > Pinus > Pinus taeda. The sequence continues at coordinate 37,152 of APFE030181124.1, read as the reverse complement.
TTTATACATCCAAATGATATAGTTGTATTGATTTCTATGAATTATTAACACTACCATACAATCACACTTGCCATCGTACATCTATCAATTAAATTTTAATAGCCACAAATTTTAATTAATAACTATATGTCATACAATTCATATAACCATTAGTCCAATTTATTCCATATGACCCCAATTATAAATTAAAATATGTATAATTTATAGGTTAAGTTGTATCCATACAGATTCCTTGCCACTATATAGTTGCGATGTGTGACCACGTGGTCCATCCATACAACTAAATTAAAATTAAAATTGTATGGCCCCTTACAATACAAAATTAATTAATTTTTTTACTTGGAATGAAAGCACAGGGAACCCCGAAGTAATTCCCCACATTTTTTTGGATTGTAAACTGGTAAATTGTAGGCCTTGATTACAGGGTCTCGCCCAAAGGGAATTGAAGGGATTCGAATATCTGATGAACAATAACTGGGAACAATATCAAATAACTTCACATCTAGTTGTAGACCACTTGAACTAACCCTTGGGGCTAATACATACTTAATTGTTACCTATACAATGAATTGATTATTATGTGGTATTATTTGTCCAACAATAATTCATATATTGAAATTAAAGCACAATTTATTAGTCCATACAATGAATAAACCAATAAAATTCAGTTAGAATTGATAAAAAACTCCACCAATAACTGGGACAATGTGCATGAATGAATTCAATACAAGATTGGCTAAAATAAAAGAATATCAAAAATGGAGAGATGAAAAGCATGAGGCACTTCAAAAGAAGTTAAGGGAGAAGCATGATCTATTCGAAGCACATATCGATCAAAATCACAATATCATATAATGATATAGCAGAACTAAGGAGCCCATTCAATAATAATCACGACAAACAAAAAGACTGATTCACTAAATTAAAGGATCACAAAAACAAACCTTGTCAAGTCACAATATCCAAATAGTCTACAATAAAATTCTTTAGATATTTTAAACCCTCCAATCCCATTTAACACACCAAACACATAAATAAATATGCCTCCTAGCCCTCTTAACACCAAACCGCAATAAATATACCTCCTCATAACATGACGATTCATAGCCAATTCCCACCATATAGCCAACTAGTCTTTGCATATCCACCAAGAGAAAAACTTGAATTGCCAAAATTTGATGGGAATGAAAAGTTAGGTGCGACCTAGTTTAAGAAAGAAGAACAATATTTTGAAATCTATGGTATTCCTAATGATGATGAAAAAAATAATATATGCATTCATTTACTTGGAGAGAGATGCATATAACTAGTATATGTGGTGGAAAAAATTAGGATATTTAATAAATTGGAATAAATATAAAGCCGATTTATTTAAACAATTCCAAGGTATCAAAGAAAAAAATTCACAGAACTCACCAGGGTGCAACAAAAAGGAAGTGTGAATGATTTTACATGTGATTGGGAAGCACTAGATAGAGAAATTACCTAGATTTTCAATAGGACAATGAGATAAATCTTACATCACCTAACTGAAACCACACATCTAGAATGAGCTAAAGCTACATGATATTACAAATATGAAAGATGCAATATGTAAGACAAACATTGCAAAGAAAAAGTTTGAAACATCATCATTTTCAAAATTTGATAAGACTTATTCATGATAAAATGAAAGAAATTGTAGGTTCTATGAGAAAAATGGACACCGGGACACAAGTTCATGGCCAAAAAATCTTACAGATATGAAGCTGAAAAAGGATTGTACTCCTTAGAGAAACTCATAGAGGGAAATGATAGAGAAAGAAAACAATTTCCATAAATGTAGTAAAAATTGGGCTAAGAGCCATAGGTGTGAAACTAATTACATAGATCGCTACAAAATTATAGATGGGAAATAAGTGCAAGTTGCAATTGAGAAGACACAATGGACATCGAGGAGGAAGAAAATTCATGAAGGGTGTCATTAGCCTCAATCCATGCATAAAACAAACTCATGAGGAAGATAAGTCAAAAGTTTTAGTTTGGTGAAAATAAGTACAAAAACTTATATTACATTATACTCATCATCTTAGAAAGAAGGGTAATATTTGCAATACTCTAGGTGGACAACCCATGATTTTGTTTGAATCTATTACAAGAAAAATGAAACCAAATACAATAAAACTCAAAGGAATCTAAAATGAAAGGATATCACAATATTAGTAGATTTCATAAGCATCCACAATTTTGTGGACATTAATCTCATAAGACAATTAATTATTTTAATATATCCTATCAAGTATCTCATGGTTACAACTGCCAATGGTCAACCAATTGAAGGGTTAGGACAATGCCATAAAGCATGGATATATATAAAAAACTTTGAACTACAAATAGGGTATTACTCTCTACCTCTTTATGAAATGGATTTGGTGTAAGAAGCATAATGGTTAATGCAACTAGGAACCTGTGCCACAAATCTCTTGAAACAACTCAAGGAATTCCATTGACAAGGAAGGAAATACAAGTTATATGGCTTGAAAAGCCAAAATATTTCACAAGAAGAACATGCAAATCCCTCATTTATAATGCAAACAAGCCATCCAAATAATCTCAAACAAAACCAGAATCAAGATAAAACTCCACAAGGAAAGACAAACTCATTTAGGATTTCTTTGAGGACAAATCATTCTTTCAAGGGGTAGGCAATGTTATGTATAAAAAATAATGAATGAATAAATAATGATGAAATATAATAATAATATTAATATAATGATAATTATAAAAATGGTCATGATTAAAGGTCATGACTCTTCATAAAAGGGCACCATGGGATATACATAAGTGGAGTCTCTTTGGTTATAAAAATAAATATAATTCATTATTAATTCTTTTAAAACTAATATTTTTTATTGAAGACTTATATCTATCATGCACCACTTTGGTACCTATTTCTAGGCTTTATGGTTGCACTTGATGCTTAGCTGCGTATTTGTGACATGCTCCTTGGTGCCATGCTATGATAGATAGTGATTATGTGTTCATAGTTAGCCTAGTCCAACACTCACTTATGGATAATCTTAGTAAGGATAAAAAAGTGGCATGGTGTGATCCTATTACATGATGATAGTTGTATTACTTCTGACCCCCATTTTATTTTGACTTTTGTTTATGGTGGCGTTTATTAGAATATCCTACTTTTAATGGTAATGATGTAAAATCTTCACACTCCCTTTTGGAACATATGAGTGGGCAAGTTTTTTTTGGAGGGTCCACCCCCTTTTCCATGATAAAGACATAAATTCCACTTTATGATGGGACCAAAACCCTTATTTTCTTAAAACATTGGCCTATCAACTTTAATGAGACAATACCTTGAGGCCATGCCATGAATTATGTGATTGAAAGGGGGGTGACCTCATGTTGGCACACATGACCAAACATATCAATATTTTAATGTGGGGTTTCCTTCTCAACCAAGGCATATTATCTTCTTATCCATGACATATTATAGTATAAGTGTATACCTAAGGTAGTATGGTTGTTATGTGGGTTATGCCCCTTACCTTCATTGGATGTTATTTAATACATTCCTAGATTCATGCATGTTGGCCCACATCATATGGAGCATATTTTTTCTCTTGAAGTAAATTACAAGAGGTGTTGTATAGCTCACCCATTTTATCAAAGGAAATAAGGGTTGATGTGGAGTTCCCATATGATTTTAATTGAAGCTATACTATGGTAAGGTTGATATATGGTATTTGGACCAAATTTTAATTAAGTGGACATCTTGAGCCATCACTCGTATTTATTGGCCACTATTGTAATCTAGGGGATTATATAGATAACATACCAATAGTCCTTCACACAAAGAATTATACTAACAATAGGTACTTTACATTATATGAATAACACAACAACAACAACAACAACAAAAACAACCATTTTATTGCATTCATAATCATATTTATATTCTTGATTCAATTATCAATTAGTTACAACCACTTAACTACCTTGGTCAGTCAACTCGACCCAACAATCAAGAAGCTTACATAATAAACTATATTCCTTAGTTGATTGTATTTACTCATATTGATTGGTATGTTTATTCAATAAAGTTGACTAGGCCCTCCAACATCTCCCCCACCCTCAAATCCTTCTTTGTCTGAAGAAGAGGGAGATGTGGATTCACATTTAGAGTATAAAGAATATGTTAGTTTTAAAAAATCCTTAAAGAGATTATTGATTCTAGGTACTTGACGATGACACTGGAAACAAGATCTTGAACCTTTCTTAGTCTTTGACAAATTGTTGATGCCTTCATCTATGATGGTGGATTTTTTTGTTACAATTATGGAATCAACTTCGTGTCTGCATTGATATTTGATGCCTACTACTTGATTGTTTGTGCTTGATTAACAATTCCTCCTAGGTTTCTTTCATATGATTTAATGTGTTTATTGAGTATTAAATCTTATGCTAAAATTTGTATTTCTTTTGCTTCCTTGTTTATTTTAAACCAATATAAGCCCTCTACTTATATAAACAGTGTTGGCAGTCTTAGTTCTAGATATAGAGGGTTTAGATTTCATGCACTTGGTCTAAAAACTAAAATCTCGGCCTTGGTGGATAAACTAGAGTAGGCAACAGTCAAGATGTTGGTATATTCTATGGTTGACTCAGAGACATCTTTTCAATGAGTGGTGCAAGTTGTTGTAGTCATTTCTCAAAAGGATACAATTCCTCTATGGATGTATTGAGCTTGCACTTCAAACAATTTCATATACACCAAATAGTTGAGTTTTTATATGATGGGATGTTCTTTACTTCTTCCATGTCACGGTTCAATTGTTGCTCCAATAATCACACTTGTTGTATCACTTTATTCATATGTTTTGCAATATTTCTTGCTTCTAATTGATCCTTATCCCATTTTCTAAACTATTGTATTCTTGTTGTAGTGATTCTATCTCAACTTTCAATTCTTCACCAATATGTCTTGTTAGTGCATTAAAGGCTTGAGAGTCAGTTATGATATTCCTTTTATATATCAAGTCCTTTAGAAGTGTTGGCTAGACTTTTAGTCGACTGCATGTCATTTCAAAGTATGATGGCCAATTTCTAAGTACATTATCCCTAGTTAATTCCTATTCCATGATTGCTTCAAGGCTTTGCCTTGTCTCTTTGAGATTTTCATACTCCATATACAAAAAGGCTATGATTTAATCAATTTTAAGTTTCTTTTTATCCTCCTGCAGTTGGAGGTTTATGTCGACCAATTATTGCACTAGCTATTTCATAGGGTCAAGCAAAAATTCCTTTGAGTTTGATGGGCTCGACTAAGCTAAAAAATTCCAGCTAGGTAGCCTTCTCCTTTTCTTTTCTTGTCAAGAAGTCTATCTCCATATTCCATAGCCTACTTTTGTATTGATATAGAATCTTGGAAATTTAGTTATATAAATCCACAATGTGATTGCTAGATACACTTATCGGATTAAAAGCTACATTAGCTTTTGTACTTGGTTCTCGTTCTAGCTTGAAGGCTATGGAAACTCTAGGTTTCATGGCCTTTTCCTATTATTGTTTCTTTTGATTATTTATTTTCTTATACTTTGATGATTTTCTATTGAATGCTGATTTTGGATTGGCGTGATATGTGTTAGGACTATTAGATAAGCCATTAGAGGAGGATTTGGAGTAGAAGTTGGTGTCGGTACTAGTAAAATTGGTTACTTCGCTAGTTGGTCCTAGATCATCTGTTGCTATGCTTTCATTGTCGATTGATTTTTCAGCCTTGGGTCTTTGGATGGTATAGTCTATTGTAGTTGATTTTGTTTCTCTATTGGTTTCTTTATGATTTTATCCTCTATTTTGTTTGTTGTTGATCTTGTTTCTCCTCCATGTTGGGTATGCGTTATATTCTTTGGATGAATAACTCCATGCGCAAGCATAGCAAAAGTAAAAAAAAATTGTGCAATTTTTGCTTATGTTTTCAGTGGTATATAATAAGCGCTTTTCATTGTTAGCAGTTTTTGGGTGTACGGTGGTTTTTCCCATGTTTTTGTAGATCTAGTGAAAGGAACTATGGTTATATTCTAATCCAATGTTAATGGAATGGGGGTTTATGAATTATACAACATGTATATAATGTATTGAAACATTGTAAAGGAACATAACGAAAAATCAATTTAGTTTTCTTGGTTTTGGGTTCTAGGAGAAAAATCTCTGTGTACATTTTCTATGATTTCCATTGCATATTTTTTGTTATTTTTAATAATTTGTTGGAAGTATTATCTGTACAAGGTTAAAACATACACTCCATTTGATGTTGATCTATATGGTTGGTTTCCTGATTATTTTGTTTTTCATTAAGTGGACCAATCAACTATTGTTTTTGCTCTTTATTTACTTGTTTTGATTGTTGTTCTTATTCATTTTCTTTATTCAGACCACTATTATTCATATGTTGGAGTCGACTGTTGTTGTTGATCATTTTATTTTGAGGGTTCTTGATCCTCTCTCTCATTTGAATGTTATGGTTCTCTCTTGCATCCTAGTGAGTCTTCTCACTCCTTGCACTAAACTTGGTCTACTCACTTCATTCATTTGAATAAGCTGTCTTTGTCAAGGAAAATAAATTTTGTTGGTAGTATGATGAGCTAGACTCATGTCTATGGTCTTTTGGACTTTGATGCTATGAGCCGGTTGGAGATTAAATTTATTGTGCAACTTAAATTAGATTGATTGGTGGTGATTCTTGAGTCAATTTGATTTGTAATGTAGTGGAAATTCCTTATTCTCGGTTTGATTAGGCTTGCTTTTTGTGTTTTGGTGGACTTGGACTATTTAACTTTTCTTGTGCCTTAGTACCTAGTGTTGGTCGTATTGGACTCCTTTTAGCTGTCTACCTAGTTTTTTGTTTCTCTCCTTGTTTCCATTTGCATATTTATCATAATCTAGTTCTTCACTGCCTTGAAAAAATGTTATTTTGCCTATTTAATTTCTTGGGTAACATAGAAATTGACACTTGAACCCATGACTTTCCTTGTCCTGATTTTTAAAGAGATGTTAGATTTTTTCTTAGATTTTATAGATATTATAGAAGATTCATAGAAATTTTCACAAAAATAGCCTCTCCACTTTTCCAACTCCTTATAGAAGATTGTGAATTTGTTTTAAATTTTGTCTGTTAGAAAACATTTGTGACATTGAAACAAAAGATTACTGAAGCACCACTTTTAAGAGGACCTAATTGGGATCTTCCTTTCCATATTTCTACTGATGCTTCAGATACAACTCTAAGAGTTGTGTTGGGACAAAAAGATTTAACCACTTATGCTATCTATTATACAAGCAAAAATTTGACTTTCGCAGAGTTAAATTACACTGTAACAGAAAATGAGTTTTTAGCTGTTGTGCATGCCATTAATAAATTTCGTCATTATATTACTGGTTATGAAACTTTCATTCATACAGATCATTCTGCCATTATACAACTAATGAAAAAACCAATCACTAATGGTAGAATTACGGGATGGTTGCTATTGTTACAAGAATTCAACATTTATATTCTTGATAGACTAGGAAAAGAAAATCTAGTTGCTGATTTGATTTCTAGAATGCAAAAAAATAATGAGGATGTTCTTGTAAAAGATAAACTTCCTGATGAATATCTTATTGAAGTATCTACTAAAACATTGTGGTTTGCAGATATTGCTAATGATTTGGCTACAAGAAAGTTAACTCCACAACTATCAACCAGAGAAAAGAAAAAAGTGATAAAAAACAACGCACCTTATTCTTGGATAGATGGAGAATTGTATAAAAATTGACTGGATTTGATTATCTGAAGACGTGTTTGAGAAATTGAAGTACCTGGAATCTTGAAAGCCTGCCATGATGAGCCATGTGGAGGACATTTTCCTAGTAAATGACTGCTTATAAAATCATTTTTTTGGGATATTATTGGCCATACATTTTCAAGGATGCCAAAGAATATGTCAAAAGATGTGATAGTTGTCAAAGAAAGGCGAAGCCCATTCCATTAGATGAAATGCTTCTACAATCATAGGTACTTGTAAAACCCTTCAAGAAGTGAGCTCTAGATTTTGTTGGACCAATAAATCCTCCATTTAAACAAAAAAGGTACATACTTGTTTGCACGAATTATGTTATAAAATGGGTAGAAGCTAAAACTATTTTTTTTTGCAATTGAAAATGCTATAGTTACATTTATTTTTGAGGATTTATTCGTTTTGGTGTATGAAGAGAAATTGTAACAAATAAGGGTACCCAATTCACATCCAAGTTGGTGCAAAAGATCATAGGGAAGTACAAAATCAAGCATCAAAATTCTTCTCCATATCATCCACAAGCCATTGGAAAAGTGAAATCTACCAACAAAGTTCTTGAAGAAATTCTTACCAAAGTTGTGCATTTGCCCAGAAAGGAATGGGCAGAAAATCTTCCAGAAGCATTATGGGAATATTGAACTACATAGAGGAATACAACTAGACATACTCCTAATGAGATTGACTATGGAAAGAAATTTTTGCTTCCAATTGAGTTCCAAGTGGAGACTTTAAAAACAACAAATAAACTGGGCCTTGATCTATAAGAAGCTCAGAAACAAATATCAACACAATTGAATGATCTAGGTGAGATTCGACAAGATGCTATTCAAAGAACCAACATAATTCAAAAGAACAAACCTAAGTGGCATGACAAATTCGTCAAAGCAAAAAAGTTCAAGCAAGGTGATTGTGCTCTTCTTTTTGTTTCCAAGTTCAAATACTTTCAAGGAAAATTTCAAACTCATTAGCTTGGTCCTTATGAGATTGATACTATTTTTGATAATGGAGCAGTCAAAATCAAAACTATTGAAGGTGAAAAAATTACTTTGCTTGTTAATGATCATAGATTAAGGTTGTATCATAAACCACTAACAAAGGAAGAATTTATCAAATATTTGCAAGCGAATTCTTACTCTCCAACTTCATTGTAATTTTTCAAATGAAAAAAAATGTATCAATAAATAAATAAATAATAAAATTATAAACATGAAAACCAATTATGTTAGCATGTCTATAAAGAAAATCTTAGCTGGAAACCAAGATCTCTTGGCAGTTTATATTTTCAAAACACCCTCTTTCTTGTCCCTATTTCCATTTGTCCTTATTTTTCTAATAAATTTTCAGGTGGCAAGCCATATTCATATGGATTAGTATTTTCATTGACCATCAAAAGATTTTCCTTAAAAATAAAGAAGTCTTCTCCTGATCAGATAAAGAAATATGAGAAATGATAAGCATAAAACAAAATTCCTATTATTCTGCAGTCGATATTCAATTCTGCAACCAAATTCAAATTCTACAACAAAAGAATATCAGGGGAACACAGAAACAAAGGTATGTAAGAATGTTAAATTATATTCCATATAGGAGCTTAAGTTTTAATTTATGGATGATTGTATTAACAAGTTGAGGACCTTATACATTTTCTATCATATGCATAACCATTATACCATATCTCCTCATAATTACACCGCTAGTCACATCAAGTCCAATTGAAATTAAACACATGACAACGCTCCTTTGAAATCAGATCTGGGAAATTTTGAAAGTACAATCAAGATGCAACACAACCTCTTCCATTAGCACCTTACCTTGCATTCATTTAACCTTGTTTCATATCTATTCCACGCATGTCCAATTCAAATATCATTCATTCCCTCTTTCAAATCTTCCATTATCGCAGTTGAAGGAAAATAGTCAAGGCCAAGAATTCTCCTCACCATGGGAATGCTTGTTCATTCTGAACCAATTGGATTAAAGTTTCTCCAGACATATCCAAGGGTTAAAGACCAATTGCAACAAGTGGGATGGCTCCATTTTTTTGAGAAATTCAACGGTTATGGAACAGTTACTAAAGCCTTCACTCGAGCATTTGATGGAGTAGAAGCAGAGATAGGAGATATTAAGCTCATCCTCACATAATCTATTGTAGAAGAAGCAACAAGACTACCAAGAAATGGGGAAATTTCATTCAAGAATAGGAGAATTAAAGTTAATGACTGGGTCCATTTCCTCAGAGAACCAAGTATGGATTTATCCATTTTGAAAATGGGTATTCTAGTTACTATTGAAGAATTAAGGGCACTGGTGTTTGTTAGGATTCTTCGCTGCTTGATAAAATTTGTGAAGAAATTTTACAATTATATTAGCTTTAGCTTCTTCTTCTTATTAGTGTGTGTGTTTCATCAAACTGCTACAAAAAACATAAAGACAAGAACACAAATGTTGGATTTCTTCCAGGTCCAAAACCTCTCTCTCTTAGAGAGGAAAACCCTTTGGTTAGTTTCTCTTATTGAAGCTTCTTATTGATCACTTCCAAACCCTAGATCCTTGCCTAGGATATCCTCCAAGCACAAGTCAAGTTCTCTTCTATTTTCTGCACTTTGTTTCCTGACACATAGACTTCCTCCTTCCAACATTTTTCTCCCCAGCATTTCGTCCTCCTTCTTTGCTTCTTGTCTAGAGACAGAACGTCCTTGAGTGGGCCTTATAGATGAGATGTTCCTTTTCTATCCTTTTCTCAACCAAACAAGATCCTTCTTGAGATATGGGTGTATCACTGTACTGTTGTTTTATTGCCCTAGTTTTCTCATGTGTGGAGGGTACCCTTAGTGAATTAGGGTCCTTTCACCTTCGCTAGAGAGAGAGACTTCCACTTGACTTGGGAGGCATTTTCCCCCTAATATATAGCCCAAACACCAAATAATATTTCACTGAAAGGTTATTTCTTTTATATCCGCAATCTATCTTATTTTTCCTCGTACGTGTGACTATTTCTAACCCTAGAAATAGCCCACTACACTTTGGTCTTCTTCCTCCTTTATTCGCTTGTCTTGGAGACCCTTATATTTTACTTTTCCCTTCACTTTCTCGACTTCCACCTTCACTGATTTCAAAGCTTGCATTATATGCTTTATGAGGGAGTTGACAACCTCCATATATAGAGGACCGTACCTCCTCTAGGTCAACATTAGGTCGACATTTTGTCTTCAAGCCGACTTGACCATATCTCACTATTTTATTTGTTTTTCTTCATTTGGATGACGTTGCTGCATGGATATGACTTGGACTTTGCTTGGAGGTATTCCTTTGACCTTTATACTATTTTATACATAGTGTAACATGTCCTCAAAGGGCCTTACATAAATACATTGACTCTTGACTTCCTAGAAGCACTTAAACATGTGCTTGACCTAATTCAATGAGAAGGAAACTCATTGACAATTATCATAAAAATAGTTTCTCTTTTCTTGAATAAATACAAAAGTCAAACTTACATTTATGAAGACCGAACCTAGTTACAATCCTTTCAACAGTTACTTCATTAAAGGGAAAATGGAGAAATCTCTTGCTAGTTACTCAAAATATTGTAACATGTGAAGGTATATTTGGGACAATGTTTTTCTACCATGCCATGCTTATGATGCATTTTGTTGATGGAAATGAGATTAATTTGCCTTACTTTCTACTTCAAAGTTTAAAAAATGGCATTTGGCATACAGAGAGAGTCTAGGTCCATTGATAGCTCTCTTTACCATAATGGACTCATCAAGATTCTTGTAGAAGCACATTTGAAAGCTAGAGGAGATGGAAATATTTATTAGTGAGAAACCATTTTGTAGAATCCCCATAGGAAGAAACAAACGGTAGGCTTAAAATATGTCGAAGAAAGTCAAACCCTAACCCTAAAAAAGAGAGAATTGAAGAAATTCGAGAGCATAATGTAACTGAAACACCAAAAGATCCATTTGAAGATGATACCAATCTATCCTAGCATCTTGAGAAATTTAAACATAAAAAAAAACAAGACCTTAGAGGAAAGAAAGCTAGCTCGAGCTAAAAATTACACTAGGAAAAGAAGAAAATAAAGGATAATAAAACAAAAAGGAAAGACTCTAGAAGCTCAGAAGTAAAATTGAGTAGAAGCAAAAGAATTTCAAAAATTTCAAGTACACAGTGACCGAAAATGAACGATCTTGAAGAAGAAGGGTATAATACACTACCTCACACAGTGAGTCCAACAAGACAAACTCTAGAAATTGATCCAGTCGGATAAGAGATTTATGCATAGAGAAAAGGGCACAATAAAAGGCAAAACTTTGTCAATATGAAATGGGTGAAACTTCAACAACAAAAAAAAATGGGGAAGAGGAACACAAAATTGAAGAAAATCTAGAGCAAGACATATATGAGTTGGAGGTTCTTAACAAATACTTAATTCAGGAAAGAGAAGCAACAAAAAATCAGAATGAGATACTCAGAACCCAAAATGATAATATTGTTGGGTTGTGTTATATTCTTTCCACATAGTTAATAGGGGGTTTGAGGGGTACCCGTAACCCCACTTTATGGGGTCCGGGGCAGCGCCCCGGAAAATTTTGGTTTTGGACCCTAATGTTAGGTTGGGCGGACCCACCTATGGTTTTATGCATGATTTTCGCACATGTTTTTTGGACACGATGGTTTTCGGTCCATGGTATTGGATCGATGGTTTTTTGGTCCATGGTATTGGACGTGATGGTTTTTCGGTCCATGGTATTGGATGCTTCGGCATGTATAAATATGTATTGTAACATTGAAAGGAATATAATGAAAAATCAAGTTGGTAGTCTCAGTTTTGAGATCCAGTGGGAAATCTCTGTGTATATGTGTTTTATGTGTTATGCTCTCACATTTTTATTTTTCCTGTGATTTAGAATTCGTATGCAGGTAATTTCTGTACGGGGTTAAAACCTACAAATATACTTCTACACCTTTGGTATTGGTATAAGAAGAATAATAAACTTAATGTTCAAAACAAGTTTCTCAAGAACAAAATAAGAGGGTTGCAAGGCAGAATTTTGATGAAGAAACCAAGGACCAATTTCAATATTAAAAAGAAGAAAGCAAGCACTAGTCTGGATGTGCATGCATAGGCTTCAAATGTCATTCACTAAAGGAGAAAAGAATAGACAATTTTGAACTTTTGGTGCATGAGGACATGCAAAACCTTTGGTGTGGGGGAATGCTGAAGTCTAGAATTGTTTATTTTTTGCTATCCTTTTTTCCATCTCATTTCACCTTCTTATCACCATTTTATAGCAATCTCAACATGTTCAAGTTCAAGTTCAACTCTTAAAAAGGTATTCATCATCCATAATTAGAATATTTGTTTCTTAATTAATTATAATGAAAATATTCTTACAATGACAGAATCATAAACATTTTGTAGCTAACATTGGTTTCTGTAGCAATATTCATTGTTAGATAGGTTGTAGCACTTCAATTAAAGGATGAAGACTACCTAGAGATGAAACATTCCCACCATATGGATAACGACATATCAACATAATTGGAAAGATACGAGTATTGAGAAATCTAGAAGTCAAATTTAGAGTCAAACTCTGAGAATGACATGTAGAGATCAAGTAAAAGAAACAGAGGAATATAACAACTTCAAGCGAGCAACATTGAAGACTTGTTTAGTTGTTAGATTTTGGATCGAGATGAATCTCCTATGACTTTCTCTTTCAGTGGAAATTCATAAAGAGATTATGTTTAAAATTGAATCTATGTCGTAGATGTTAAAATAACTCTTGTCGTGTTGGCTTAAAACTCTTAAAATCATTTTCTGAAATTTGTATAAAGGATGTAAGCTGAGACCTGAGACATAAGTTTTCTTGAATACTAAGTTTATAATTTTTTTATTGTGAAGACCAATGATATGATGTTCTAGCTTAATATAAGTTACTTTGTTCTCAATGCGTGCATGAATATCTTGTGATTACTAGCTAACATGCACTCATGGGAGGGCCCCCTGTTGAGCTATGAGGTTTTGTTTATAGTTTTGTTTTGCATTACTTGTTCTTAGTATTATAGTTTCTTTCAAGAATTTTCTTCCATCATAATTACATTTATGATGATTCTCATTTTGATTTAAGAGTACTCATAAATAGAAAAAACACTAAAAATATTTCAATTATTGAATGCATCTTCTTTCTAGCACTTAATTACTTCCTAGCTTAATTCGATTTCTTAAATGTTGATGAAATACTCTTTAGAGGTTAAATGTGCACACAAGTAATCATTCTCAGGTTGTAAATATTTTAATTTCATTTTCTGCAAGTAGGAATTAGATACTTTTTATTGATATTTCTCTTTCATGCAATTAGTATAGAATTTCCTTACTGCAATTTAGTATAAAATTTTCTTTCTGCAAGTTAGTGGAGAATGTTTTTAATTATGAAAAATAAAACTAGATTGTTTCTTTCTTGAAATTTGGTTTCTAAGCATTTTCCTTTCATACAATTAAAAGAAAGTTTGAATTCTACAATCTAGATAGATTTTCAAATTTTGCGAAGTAGTGAATTTCAATTCAGTTAATTAGGATTTAATATAACTTTGGATTGAAAGAACATGTGCATAATTATTCTATAAATTGTGTTAAAAAAATTTGTCCATACTTAGATTTAGTTTCATTTCTAGAATCAATCAATTCACATAAATAATCCTAGCATATATAATGCACATACATTTCATAAGTACACGAATCGTGGTTGACAATTAATGAAGTAAATTAAGAACAATTAATTTACCAAACATTTTGGAGCTATTCCCGGGGAAGTGTATATAGGATTCCTTTCTTGCATATCATCTTTAGGAGCTTTTAATTTTAATAAATCAAAAAATGATAAAAAGAATTTATGCATAGACAAAGGTATTCTAGGGGTAGATTTGTAAGTAGAGGTAGAAGTTCAATTCCAACATCACCACTCACTTCACCTAGACCTCATAGTGCCACACCATCCACCCATACTCGCATCCCATCATTGGCAGGTAGACATACACTTCCTGAGGTGCATAGATATGAAATCCAAACAAGAGATTCACCAACTTCCTCTATCGAAGTTGTAGTTGAAGAACCTACATCCCCAATGGAAGGAGTAATTTTCCTCTCTTCAAAAGGAGAACAACTTCTAGGACAAGAATTAGAGGTTCCTAGTGAAGAAGAAGAATAAGAAACTTATTTTAACATACCATTAGTAGAGGAACTAGAAGAAGAGATAGATAATCCTATCATAGACCTTATATTAGCTCTAAGGAATCTACAATGGCATGAGAAGGGGAAGGAGAATTACATAATGTAAATGGTGAACTTATGATTGGAGGTGGAAGAGGTAGATGAGGAAATAGAGGAGGAGGTGGAGGTGGTAGAGGTGGTACAGGAGAACCAAATCCTTATGGATTTCCCATCTTTGATGAAGATATTGTAGACACAATGAAGAACATCTCACCCTCTGTCCTCCCTAATTTCCATGGTTTAAGACATGAGGACCCTAAAACATTTCTTTTTGAGTTTGAAGTTCTATGTAGAACCTACGACTACTTACTTGATCCTAAAAAATTGAAATTATTCACAACAACTCTTAAATATGGAGCACTTAAATGGTTCATGGGATTAGGAACACATAAAATTACAACATGGGAAGAAATGAAAAATGCGTTCTTAGAAAAATACATGGATTATTGTATTCCCCATAACCCTAAAGATGAAGTCTTTAAGATGATGCAAAAAGAGGATGAAAGCCTTGAAGATCTAGTTGAAAGATGTGCTTACAACATCAAAAGGGATAAGATGTATAATTTGGATGATGAAACACTAAAAGCTCTTTTATTAAAATCCATCAGAGATGAATGGATTGATCTGATTAATTTAATGGGTAAGGGAGATTTTTCACAACTTTCATTTGGAGAAATCTCTGATTTGTGTAAACATATTTCAAGGGGTAAGGATAGAACTGGAAAAAATCCGAGAGATCCAATGATGTCTAGAATTAATAAATCTGCAACTGGAACAATAAGTAGAGTTGAAATAGGAAATTTTCTTCATAATTTCAAAATACATATCCTAGGGAGTCTTAGTGAACAACTATATACCCTTAAGATACAAAACAAGCAAAATGCTGAGAATGCTATATCATCTATTTTCTATCCCAAGTGTAGGAAGGAACTATTAGAAAATTATATATTATAGAGCAATGGAACACATAGAATATTGCAGAAACACAAACATAGAAAATGCATTAAAAAAGAGAAAGACACAGATATACGTGGTTCACCCAATTTGGGCTATGTCCAAGGAGAAACATCTAGTTCTTCCTTTTATATTATTCAACAAAATGAAGAGATACAATGTACAATCGATATGTTGTAATTTCCTCTTCTCTTTCACACAATCTCCTCTCTCTTTATCGCTTATAATACACATTTATTCAACTGCAATACAATTCCCTCATATATAGCGAGGGGTTTCCTTCTAGGGAAAAAAGCAATAAATTAAACATAAGTTCTATCATCAGATCATCTCCCTAATGAATGACCTAGATTGACTGTGAAATTACAATATTTTACAAGGCAATTTTGCATCTATTTTTAGCTTTGGGGGCACTGCCCCTGAACCCCCTTGGATCCCCCTGTTGGCGAAAAAATGGGCAATGTTGCCCCCACATTATGAACTGGGTTCCATTGCGGTGATTCCTTTGAATAAAGAATATAATCAGGCTCCACACCCAACAATCTCCCACTTGGAGACTGATTATAACAACTCCATCGCTACTTCATTTGCTAGACAATGACTCCACTTTGGTCTTGGATATTTCTCATCTTCATCATCATACTAGAATACCAATTGAAACCATGCAAAATCTCAATTTCTCCATGGTTACAACTTTTGTTAACATATATGCAGGATTCTGGCTAATGTGTATCTTTTCCAGCTTCAACAACCTATCTTCCAACACTAACCATATGAAATGGTACTTGAGTTGTATATGTTTAGTCGTGGAATGAAATGATGAGTTCTTTGCAAGGTGAATGGCACTCTGGATCTCACTGTATAACTTTCCCAACTCCTTCTTCTTACCCAATTCATCCAGAAATATTTGTAACCAAATCATTTCTTTACTAGCCTCTGTAGTAGAAACATACTCTACTTCTGTTGTTGAGAGTGCAACAACATTCTGCAATTTTGAAACCCAACTGATAGTTGTTCCACCTATAGTAAACACATACCCTATTGTGCTCATCTTGTTATCTCTATCACTTGCCATATCTACATCAACATATCCCTGTAGAGAAATGTTTGAGCCACCAAAGCATAATGCTTGATATGTGGTACCTCTCAAATACCTAAGAATCCAATTCACTACCGTCCAATGTTATTTTCCTGGATTGTTCATGTACCTCCTTACAACTCCCACTGCATGTGAAATACCAGGCCTTGTGCAGACCATTGCATACATTAAGCTTCCAATTGATGATGCATATAGAACTTTAGACATATAATCCATCTCTTCCTAAGTCTTAGGACATGTCTACTTACTCAGTTTGACATGGCTAGCCAAAGGTGTAGTAACTGGTTTTGAATTTTGCATATTAAATCTTTCCAACACCTTTTGTATGTACTCACTCTTAAACAATGTTAATTTGTGATTTTTCCTATCTCTAGTTATTCTTATACCAAGGATTTATTTTTCAGCACCCAAATCCTTCATTGAAAATGAATTTGCTAATTTTCCTTTGAGTATATTTATTTCCTGCATGTTAGACCCTGCAACAATCATGTCATCTACATATAATAATAATATAATATAGCTTCCATCATTTTTCCTTTTGAGATAAACACAACGATTAGAGTGACATCTAGTATAACCTTGTTTAGACATAAACTTGTCAAATTTTAGATACCACTGCCTTGGAGCTTGTTTTAAGCCATACAAGCTCTTCTTCAACCTACACACTAGTTTCTCCTTCCCTTTGACCTCATATCCTTGTGGTTGCTACATATAGATATCTTCCTCCAAATCCCCATGGAGAAAGGTCGTCTTTACATCTAACTACTCAAGTTGCAAACCTTCTGCTGCTACTAGACTTAAAATAGTTCTTATTGAAGTCATTTTAACAACAAGAGAAAATATTTCATCAAATTTTATAACTTTATTCTGTGCAAACCCCTTCACCACAAGGCTAGCTTTCTACCGTTTTTTACCTCCATCTTCTTCCTTCAACGTGTAAACCCATTTATTCTACAATGTTGTTTTACCCGCAGGTAACTTGACTAAGTCCCATGTCTGGTTATGTGCCAAGGAGTCCATCTCTTCTTTCATGGCTAGCTCCCACTTCTTCATGGTCTCTACCTGCACTGCTTCTTCATAACATTTTGGTTCACCATAATTAGTCAAAAAATACATAATATAATGAAGGTGAGTATCATTTAGGGGGTTTATTTATCCTGGTAGATCTTCTAACACAATTTTCAGGTGTTTGAGGTGCCTGTTAATGTTGTTCTAGCTGTTGATCATTATGATTTCCAGGAACCTTTACTTTTTCTATGATCTCATCAAGCACTATGTATTCGTTGTTTTCTTTTTCCTGTTTCTTTTCCTACATCTCATCCTTATATAAAACCTTTTCATTGAATATGACATCTCTGCTCCTAATGATTTTGTGATTTTCAAAATTATATAAGTGATAAACAAAACCATTAATACCATATCCAATAAAGGTACATTTCTTTGATTTTGCTGCAAGCTTTGTTCTATTTTCTTTATTAATGTGGACAAAGGCTTCACAACCAATAGTTTTTAAAAATGAGTAATTTACCTTTTTACTTGTCCATGCCTCCTATAGAATACCTCCATCCAATGAACTTGAAGGCCCTCTTTTTATTAGATAAACAATAGTATCTACAACATCTGTCCAACATTGTAAAGGCAATCTTGCATGCAATCTCATGCACCTTGCACGCTCCATGATTGTCCTGTTCATCCTTTTTGAGACACTATTTTCTTGTGGTGTTCCTGGAACCGTCTTCTCTCTATGAATTCTATGATCTGAAAAGTACTTATCAAACTCTTTGCCGCAATATTCACCTCCAATGTCTTATCTGAGACACTTCAACCTTTTTCCTATCTCATTCTCAACCAAAGCTTTCCATTTCTTGAAAGTATCAAACACATCAGATTTATTTCAAATACAATAAATCCTTGTTTTTCTAGTTGCATCATCAATAAAAGTAACATAATAATGAGAGCCACTGAGAGATGATACTTGAGAAGATCCCCATACATTTGTATGCACCAGCTCTAATTTTTCGCTTTTCTTTTATTTCCCAACTCTGAGGAATCAAACTCTCTTTTGTTTTCCATAAACACCCTTCTCACAGAATTCCAAATCAACATGCTTCAAACCTTGCAACAAATTTCTTGAGTGAAGAATCTACATACCCTTCTCACTCATGTGCCCGAGTCTATGATGCCACAATGCTGTATCTTCTCCTGTAGGTGTTAAAGCATTAACATAATTAGAAATGTCATTGCATAAATACAATTTACCAATATTTTCTCATTTTGCTATTACTAGGGCTCCTTTAGTGACCTTCCACGTTTTATTTGTAAAAGTAGTTACACTGCCTTCACCTCTCAACTGCACTGTTGAAATTAGTTTTTCTGCAGACCTGGAACATGCCTTAGCTCCTTAAATAGCATTTGGTTTCCATTCTATTGTTTTATGAAAACTTTACCCATTTCGATGATGTTACAGGGTTTATCATCACCCAAACGAACTTGTCCAAAATATTCTTGAACATAATCATGGAAATGTTTCCTATCAGGTGTGGCATGGCATGAGGCCCCTGAATCTACCACCTAGGAATCAATAATATTTTCTAAATAAAGAATCAAATAATCTTGCAACACATCACCTCTCACATTTGCTTCATTATTTTTTTCTTGCTGCGCGTCTCCTTCTTTTCCCTTCCGAGACTTATAATCTTTCTTCAGGTGTCCTTTCTTCCTACATTTCCAGCACAATATCCCTGATATAGACTTGGATCTTCCTTTTCTTGACTTACTGCAATATCCCGGGCTTTTTCCTCTTTCCATTTTTCTTCATATAGTCTTTGCAGTCAAAGAATTACCTAATGTCTCACTAGAGATTTTCTGTTGCATTTACTCGCTAAGGATTTCACCGAAAGCATCGTCAAACTTTAAAGTACTAGATCTAGAGACAGAGTTATTAATGACCATAACTAAACCGTTCCAACTTTCTTACAATGAGAACAAAAATAACAGAGCCCTAACTTCATCATCAATAGTTACCCCTACAAAAATTAACTGACTGGTAACTGCATTAAATTCATTTAAATGATCAGCAACGGTTCCACCTTCTCACATCTTCATATTAAATAAACGCTTCATAAGAAATACCTTATGTGAGGCGGAGGATTTTTCATATAATTTGGCTAATGTTGAAATTAAACCCTTTGTTGTTGTTTCCTTTGAAATATTAAAGGCTACCGACGATTCTAGGCACAACCGTATTGTTCCAAGTGCCTTTCTGTCGAGAATATCCCATTTTGTGTCTGTCATACTCATTGAATTTTTTGTCTTTCCACTCAATGGTAGGTAAAAATATTTATGATATAGATAATCTTCCATCTACATCTTCCATAGTTGGTAGTTTTGGTCGTTAAAATTTTCGACGCTAAACCTACCATATCTCGCCATTTCTCCCACTCGAACCAAGAACCCTTCTCTCTTGCGAGTTTATCAACCAAATAGACCTTTGGATCTGATACTAGTTGTTAGAAAATTATATATTGCAGAAACATAAACATAGAAAATGTATAAAACAAGACAGAGACACATATATACGTGGTTCACCCAATTTGGGCTACGTCCACGGAGAAACAACCAGTCCTTCCTTTTATATTATCCAACAAAATGAATAGATACATCGTACATCCAATCCACTATAATTTCCTCTTCACTCTCACACAATCTCCTCTCTCTTTCCCATTCAGAATACACATATATTCAAACACAATACAATTCCCTCATATTTAGTGAGGGGTTGCCTTCTAGGGAAAAAAACCTTAAATTAAACATAATTTCTACCGTCACATCATCTCCCTAATAAATGGCCTAGATTGACTATGAAATTTCAATATTTTACAAGGAAATTTTATATCTATTTTTAGCTTCAAGGGTGCTACCACCAAACTCTTCTGGACCCCCCTAGCGGCGAAGAAACAGGCGACGTTACCGCCCCATTATGAACTGGGGTCCAATGCGGCAATACCTCTGAATAAATAAGATAATCAAGCTCCACACCCAACAGAAACATGCCTTAAGAGAATGTCCCCTTGATAGTATATAAATTTGTGTCATATGTGTTGAAAATCATTACATGAGGGAATTCCCTTCAATAAATGGTCTTAAAGCTCTTTTTCAAGATGAAGCTGGAACAAGACGAGCCGAATCTCTTTGTTTTATTGCTAAAATACCATGGCAAAATCAACAATCAAATGTGACTCAAGGTTTCAATACTCAATCATATGCACAACCAAAAAACAATTGGACCGTAACCATGCCATGGAAACCTTGCCCCCCACAATCTCAAAATCCACCTTGGGCACAAGGTTGGAACAATGCTTATGGAAAATATCCTCAATACCTCAATTCCAAAAACCATATCCTTCTTTTCCACCACAATATTATCCTTGTCAACCAACTCAACCTTCTCAATTTCAAAATCCAAATCAACAACTTTCATTCCCATTTCCTCAAAAACCCAATCAACTACCTTCCCAACCACTTCCAAATCCAAATAATAAAAATCAACAAGCTATTTATAATGTCAAATGACAAAATTTTCAAGCTTGTATGATTACCCCATTAAGACCAAATGATGTTCAACTTAGATATGGTAGGGTTTCGCAAAATAAGTCACCAACAACCACCATCGAAAAATCTAAAGAGGATGAAGTTCAGGAGAAAGATGCAAATCTTGATCAAGAAAATATTCCTCTAAAGGAAGATGTTGCTATACTATTAAAGGATGAGAAAATAAATCAAGCTCCTATAGTTACTCTAGAACAACCTTTTGTTTCTTTGTAGGATCCACCTTTTCTTGAAAGGCTCAAAATTGATAAAGGAATAGAAAGGCAAATTGTTTTACTAGATTATGATATGATAGATGAAGTTAAGAATATTTGCATTAAAATTCCTTTATTATGAGCTATAAAGGAAACACCAATATTTGCAAACACTATTAAGGAGCTATGCATTAGAAAACTAGGAATACAAATAAAAGATATTAAAAAGATTCATTTGGTAGGGAAAATCACTGATATCATTATGGGAAAACCTATGTTCAAAAATATCTGGATCCTGGTAGTCACATTGTGAAAATTCATATCAATGGTATTGAGATGCCAAACATTGATATAGGAGCAACCATTAACATCATGAGTAAACAAATAATGGAGAAACTTAAGCTTCCTAATCTTTATTATACTATGACATTATTATAATTAGCAGATATATATGTTATCAAACTAGATGGAGTATTAGAAGATGTGTATGTTTCTCTAGATTCTTGGGAATATCCCATAGATTTCATGATTTTAACCCCCAAGAATAATTTAGGAGGCCATTCATTGATCCTTGGTAGACCTTGACTAGCTACAACTGATGCATTCATAAGTTGTAGATTTGGTGATATTCATATCTCTGACAGAAGTTCCACTAAAAAACTTATGTTATATCCTCCTACAAAAACAATAATTGAAGTAGACAGTGAGATTTGGATAGAAGATGATAATGAAGACTTTAATGATTTGCAACCAATTTAACTTTTTTCACAATTAGATGAAGAATATCAATTGATAAATTTAATGAATAATAATGATTCTTCTTCATACTATGAGAAAGATCAAAGTTTTCAAGAGAAATGCAATCTTGAATATTTATCATCTCACAAATGGATTTACATTCAATGGAAAAGTTTGGCAATTCTCAAGTAGATTTTTTTTAAGATAAACCATTGAATATTAACAATAATTAGGAAGAATTTCAAAAGAGAAAATTGATACAAATGCTACAAATACACTCTTCTGCTTATGCATGGGAATACATTGACATGAAAGGGATTGATCCTAAAAATTATATGCATCATATTTATATTCAAGAAAATGCCAAACCAGTTAGACAACCTCAGAGAAGGACGAATCCTAATATGAGAGAAATTGTTATGGAGAAATTACAAAAGTTACTTAATGTGAATTTCATCTATCTAATATCAGATAGTCAATGGGTGTCACCTTTAGTGATTGTTCCTAAGAAAAATGGAAAATGGAGAGTGTGCATTGACTATAGGGAATTAAACAAAGCTACTTTGAAAGATCATTTTCTACTACCTTTTATAGATCAAGTATTAGATACCTTGGTAGAAAATAAGTTTTTTTCATTTTTAGATGGTTTTAGTGGATATAACCAAATCCAACTAGCACCATAAGATCAAGATAAAACGACTATTACATGTCCATGGGGAACATATGCCGATAGGGGTCTTCCCTTTGGATTATGTAATGCACCTACCACATTTCAGAGAGCAGCGTTAGATATCTTTTCTAATCTAATTCATGATCTTGTGGAAGTATACATGGATGAATTTATTGTGTATGGTGATATTTTTGAAGAAGCTATTGAAAATTTGGAAAAAGTTAATGTTAGATTTAAAGAGGTGAACCTTTCATTAAGCCATGAGAAATGTTTTATGATATTCAATGAAGGGATTGTTTTAGGCCACCATATTTCGAGTGATAGAATTAAAGTGGATACATCTAAAGCATAAATAATTTCTAAAATTTCAATTCCTGTTTGTCAAAGAGATGTTAGAAGTTTTCTTTGATTTACTAGATATTATATAAGATTCATAGAAAATTTCAGATAAATAGCCTCTCCACTTTTCAAACTCCTTACAAAAGATTGTGAATTTGTTTGGAATTTTGACTGTTAGAAAGCATTTGAGACATTGAAACAAAATATTACTGAAGCACCAATTTTAAGAGGACCTAATTGGGTTCTTCCTTTCCATATTTCTATTGATGCTTTAGATACAACTCTAGGAGTTGTGATGGGACAAAAATATCTAACTCCTTATGCTATCTATTATATAAGAAGAAAATTGACTCCCACAGAGTTAAATTATATTGTAACAGAATATGAGTTTTTAGTTGTTGTGCATGCCATTAATAAATTTTGTCATTATATTACTGGTTATGAAACTTTCATTCATATATATCATTCTACCGTTAGATATATAATGAACAAACTAGTCACAAATGGTAGAATTACAAGATGGTTGCTATTGTTACAAAAATTCAACATTACTATTCTTGATAGACCAGGAATAGAAAATACAATTGTTGATTTTCTTTTTAGAATGAAAAAGGATAATGAGAATGTTCTTGTAAAATATAACTTTCCTGATGAATATCTTTTGGTGGTATCCATAAAAACACCTTGGTTTGCAACTATTGCTAATTATTTGGCTACAAGAAAGTTACCTCCACAACTATTATTGGATAGATGGAGAATTGTACAAAAATGACCTTGATTTGATTATCCAAAGATGTGTTCGAGAAGATGAAGTACTTGAAATCTTGAAAGATTGACATCATAAGCCACGTGGAGGACATTTTTCTAGTAAAACAACTGCTTACAAAATCCTTCTTTTGGGATATTATTGGCCATTCATTTTCAAGGATTCCAAATATGTGATAGTTGTCAAAGAATGGGGAAGCCCATTCCATCAAATGAAATGCCTCTACAACTATAGGCACTTGTAGAAACATTTGAGAAGTGGGCTCTAGATTTTGTTGGACCAATGAATCCTCCATCTAAATAGAAAAGGTACATACTTGTTTGCACAGATTATGTTACAAAATGGGTAGAAGCTAAATCTCTTTTATTTGTAATTGAAAATGTTGTAGTTACATTCCTTTTTGAGGATATCTTTACTCATTTTGGTTTTCCAAGAGAAATTGAAATAGATCAAGGTACCCAATTCACATCCAAGTTGGTGCAAAATATCATGGAGCAGTATAAAATCAAGCATCATAATTCTACTACATATCATCCACAAGCCAATGGACAAGTGGAATCTACCAATAAAGTTGTTGAAGAATTTTTTACCAAAATTGTGCATTTTCACATACAGGATTGGGCAGAAAAGCTTTGAGAAGCATTATGGGCATACTTAACTACATGGAGGAATACAACTGGACATACTGCTTATGATCTTGTCTATGGAAAGAAAGTTATTCTTCCAATTGAATTCCATGTAGAGACTTTAAAAGCAACAACTAAATTGGGCCTTGATCTATCATAAGCTCATAAACAAAGATTAACACAATTAATGAGCTATATGAGATCCGACAAGATGCTATTCAAAGAACTAACCTAGTTCGACAAAAAATATCTAAGTGGCATGAAAAATTCATCAAAGATAAAAATTTCAAGCAATGTGATTGGGCTCTTATTTTTTATTCCAAGTTCAAATACTTTCAAAGAAAATTTCAAATTCATTGGCTTGGCCCTTATAAGATTGATACTATTTTTGATAATGGAGTAGTCAAAATCAAAACTATTAATGATGAACAAATTACTTTCCTTGTTAATGGTCATAGATTAAGGTTGTATCATAAACCACTAACAAAAGAAGAATTTGTCAAATATTTGCAAGCAAATTCTAAATTCAAGTTGGTCAAGGAAGGGGATTCTACTTCTCACTCTCCAACTTCATTGTGATTTTCAAATGAAAATAAAATAAAAATATTTATAAAATAAAATAAAAAAATAATAAAAGTATAAACATGGAAGACCAACTATGTTGGAATGTTTATACAAAAAATATTAACTAAAAATAAAAGATCTCTTAGCAGTTTAGATTTTAAAAACACCTCTTTCTTGTCCATATTTCTTTTATTCTTCTTTTTCTAATAAATTTTCAGGTTCCAAGCCATACTCACAAGGATCAATATTTAATTTACCATCAAAATCAACAACAACAATAAAGAAGTTTTTTCCTGATTAGCTAAAGAAAATATGAGAAATTATAATCATAAAACAAAATTCCTATCATTCTGCAATCGATCTTTAATTCTGCAACCAAATTGAAATTCTACAACAAAAGAATATCAGGGGAACATAGAAACAAAGGTATGTAAGAATGTTAAAATTATATTTCATATAGGAGATTAGATTTTAATTTATGGATGATTTTATTAACAAGTTGAGGACCTTATACATTTTCTATCATATTCATAACCATTATAGCATATCTCCTCATCATTACACCACTAGTCAAATCGAGTCCGATTGAAATTAAACACATGACATCGGTCCTTTGAAATCGGATCTGAGAATTGTGAAAGTACAATCAAAATGCAACACAACCTCTTTCATCAATGCCTTACCTTGCCATCATTTAACCTTGTTTCATATCCATTCCTCTCATTTCCAATTCACATTTCATTCATTCCCTCTTTCAAAGCTTCCCTTATCCCAGTGGAAAGCAAAAAGTTAAGGTTGAGACTTCTCCTCACTATGGGAATGCTTGTTCATTTTGAACCAAATGGAGTAAAATTTCTTTAGACATATCCAAGGGTTAAAGACCAATTGAAACAAGTAGGATGGCTCCATTTTTTTGAGAATTTCAACAAGTATGAAACAAAAGTTACTAAAGCCTTCGCCCAAGTATTTGAAGGATTAGATGGAGAGATAGGCGATATTAAGCTCATCCTCACAAAATCTATTATAGCATAAGAAACAAGGCTACCAAGAAATGGGGAAACTTGGTTCAAGAATAAGAGAATTAAAGAGAACGACTGGATCCATTTCCTTAGAGAACCAAGTATGGATTTATCCATTTTCAAAAACGGTATTCTAGTTACTACATTAAAGGGAAAATGGAGAAATCCCTTCCTAGTTATTCAAAAATTTGAAAAATGTGAAGGTAGATTTGGGACAATTTTTTTCTACCATGTTGGGCTTATGATGCATTTTGTTGATGGAAATGAGATTAATTTGCCTTACTTTATGCTTCAAAGTTTAAAGAAAATGGCATTTGGAATATAGAGAGAGTCTAGGTCCATTGATAACTCTATTTACCATGATGGACTCATCAAGATTCTTGTAGAAGAACATTTAGAAGCTAGAGGAGATAGTTGGCAAGATTTCTTAGTGAGAAACCATTTTGTAGAAGACCCAAAGGAAGAAACAAATGGTAGGTTTAAAAGAAGTCGAAAAAGTCAAACCCTAACCCTGAAAAAGAGAGAATTGAAGAAATTTAAGAGTAGAATGTAACCGAAACACCAAAAGATCCATTTGAAGATGATACCATGCTATTCTAGTATCTTGTGAAATTTTAACGAAAAAATAACGAACAGGACCTTAGAAGAAATAAAGCTAGCTCAAGCCAAAAATTACCTGAGGAAAAGAAGAAAACAAAGGATAATAAAAAAAAGGCAAGACTCTAGAAGCTCAGAAGTAAAATTGAGGAGAAGCAAAATAATTTTAAAAATTTCAAGTACACAGTCATTGGAAATGACCGATCTTGGAGAAGAAGGGTATAATACACCACCTCACGCAGTTAGTCCAACAAGGAAAACTCCATAAATTGGTCTAGTCCAATAAGAGATTTATGACTATTTGGAATCCCTAGAGAAAAGGGCACAACAAAAGGCAAAATTTTGTCAATATGAAATGGGTGAAACTTCAACAACAAAACAAAATGCAGAAGAGGAACATACAATTGAAGAAAATCTAAAGCAAGACATATATGAGCTAGAGGTTCTTAACAAACACTTAATTCAAGAAAGGGAAGCAACGAAAATTCATAATGAGATACTCAGAACCCAAAATGATAATATACTTCTACACCTCTATCATTGGTATAAGAAGACTAAGAAACTTAAGGTTCAAAACAAGTTTCTCAAGAACAAAATTATAGGGTTACAAGGCAGAATTTTGATGAAGAAACCAAGGAACACTTTCAACATTAAAAAGAAGAAAGTAAGCACTAGTCTGGATGTGCTTGCATAGGTTTCAAAGATCATTCACTAAAGGAGAAAAGAGGAGACACTTTTGAATTTTTGGTGCATGAGGACATGTAAAACCTTTGGTATGGGGGAATGTTGAAGTCTGGAATTGTTTCATTTTTACTATCATTTTTGCCATCCCATTTCCCCTTATCACCATTTTATAGAAATATCTGCATGATCAAGGTTAAGTTCAACTCTTAAAAAGGTATTCATCATCCAAATATTTTATTCTTAATGAATTATAATGAAAATATTATTACAATGACAAAATCATAAACATTAATGCAACTAATATTAATTTTCGTAGCAATATTCATTGCTAGACAGGTTGCAAAAATTTAATAAAAGGATGAATACTACCCGAAGATGAAAAATTCCCATCTATGGATAACCATCTATCAAAATAACTTGGCAAGCTATGAGGATTGAGAAATCTATAAGTCAAATTCAGATTCAAACTCTAAAAACGATGTGTAGCGATCAAGTAAAAGCAGTGGAGGATTAGAACAACATCAAGGGAGCGAGATTGAAGACCTGTTCAACAGTTTTATTTTGGATCGAGATGAATCTCCTATGATTTTCTCTTTGAGTAGCAAGTCATATTGAGATTAAGTTTCAAATTGAATCTATCTCATAGATGTCAAAATAGCTCATGTCGTGTCAGCATAAAACTCTTAAAATCATTTTATGAAATTTGTATAAAGGATGTAAGCCGAGACCTGATACATAAGTTTTCTTGAATATTAAGTTTATAATTATTTTATTGTGAATATTGTTGATACACTGTTCCAGCTTAATATAAGTCACTTTGTTCTCAATGTGTGTGTAAATATCTTGTGATTACTAGCTGACCTGCACTCACGGGACGACCCCCTGTCGAGATGTGAGGTTTTGTTTATAATTTTTTTTTTTTGCATTACTTGTTTTTAGTATTATAGTTTCTTTAAAGAATTTTTTTCCATCATAATTACATTTTTGATGATTCTCATTTTGATTGCACAGTACTCATAAACAGAAAAAAACACTATTTTATTATTATATTATTATTTATTAAATGGATTTTCTTTCCAGCACTTAATTACTTTATAGCTTAATTCAACTTCTTAAATGTTGATGAAATACTCTTTAGAGGTTAAATGCGCACACAACTAATCATTCTCAAGTTGTAAATATTTTAATTTCATTTTCTACAAGTAGGAATTCGATCATTTTTTTTGTTATTTCTATTTCATGCAATTAGTATAAAATTTCCTTACTGCAATTTAGTATAAACGTTTCTTTCTGCAAGTTAGTGTAGAATGTTTTTGATTTTGCAAAATAGAACTAGATTGTTTCTTTCTTGAAATTTGGTTTCTAAGCATTTTGATTTCATACAATTAGAAGAAAGTTTGAATTCAGTAATTTAGCTAGATTTTCAAATTCTACAAAGTAGTGAATTTCAATTCAGTTAATTAGGATTTAATACAACTTTGGAATGAAAGAGCATGTGCATAATTATTCTCCAAATTGTGTTAGAAACATTTCTCCATAGTTAGAATTAGTTTCATTCTAGAATCAATTATTTCACAGAAAGAATCCTAACATATATAGTGCCCATACATTTCATAAGTACATGAATCCTAGTTGACAATTAATGAAGTAAATTAAGAACAATTAATTTACCAAACAATATGGTCAACTAATAGACCTTCAATCATCCCCTTCCAAGAATTTGCAAAACATTGAAAATTAAACATGGTTGGCATAACCGTTCTTGTAATGATGTTTCACTGACTAGACTAATTTTCCTAATGGCTAGCCATATAAGTAGCGAGGGGAAAAAGTGTAATGCCTCATTTTATCGCATTTGTAATTTTGAATTATAGCTTATTGTTGCTATAATTATGACACATATGCTTGAGTGAATTTTTTAGTTGCTATGGAAAAATGTTTAATTATGTAAACTACTTCATTAAGTAATTAAAAGTTGTCAACCAAATGATTGAAGAGTGGAGTGTTGATATAAGCCATGATACTATGAGCAAGAATCATTGAGTGTGTTTGAATTAATGGGCTCCAGAACTGGATATTTTATACGGCCCATTTGGTCTTCCCTAGACACCTAAAACATTTATTTAACCCCTTTACTTGCACATTATAGAGTTAATTCATAGTATTAATGGGTCCATAGGAATTCAATTTCCCCTTGCTTATTACGTGCCTAATATTATTAATTTTTGCAGAATATTGAGTGAACTCTAAAATATCTGGAGAATGAGAGAATCTAGGGGCTTTTTCCCTACCACAATATGGATAATAAGTGAATGAAACATTATGAAATTATTGAACAAATTCTGGAGCTCCACTGATTGAGAAAATGTAGGGATGTGTTCCCCACTAAAAGAGGATATTGAGCTTGGTTGGCTTACATAGTTTTTGTCCTCCTTGGAATTCAAAATCAAACAATGAACCTGATCCAGAATTTAAGGGAATTGGAGGGAAACATGCCCCCTCATCAAGGAGGCTACCTCTCATCACTTTTTGTATAAATAAGAGGGCCTAGCAGCCCACAGAGGATTCAAATACGAGATTAGAGTTTTGGAGCTAGGAGAAAGTCCTTTATATTAAGAATTTTTATTGTTGATGTATAAATACTATTTCCAGTTAATGAAATCCAACTTGTTTTCAACTTCAGTTGTCTTTGTATGGGCATGAGCGTACTCAAGCCCCTTTGTATTTTGTGCTTTTCTTTATGCATTCAATCTAGATTAGCTCATTGGTTATTACTTCATTGAAAATTAGTCTTGATAACAATTTTTGTACCAGATTTAGGGTTTTAATATTCACAAGGTTCCTTTGTTGCATGATGGGCCATTTTTTTTTTTTTTTTTTTTTTTTTTTTTTTTTTTATTATTATTATATAAATTATGATATGTTGCTTCTAGAGATCAGTTTCCATTGCATGTTCTCTGCATTTTCATTTCTGGTTCTATTTAATAGCTAGCTTGCACTCAGTTAAAGGTTTTGGTTAGGAAACATTAGCACATGTATGCATTTCTAGAATATAGGATTGTCACTATTTTCTTAATAACATGTTTGAATGATTCAGGTGCCCAAAAGTCCACCCTTTCAACTCTGATTTGATTCTCTACAATCTGTCCATAGCTATAGTTTTTCTACAAGAAGAGGAGATCTTGTCTTTTATGCTATAGGATAGACCAACTAATGTATCTAAGGATTGAAGTAGGCTATTTCATCCATTTTTGACCTACCCTAACCTCCATCATTCCTATTTACACCTTCTTCTATTCTCAAATAGCTCTTGGTCCTATCCTGTAGCACTACAAAAAAAACCTCCAAATACATTCTGATTTGCCCCACAACACTCTTGAACACCCCTAGGAAATCCATAATGATAATAATGCCATAAATATAAATAAAATGGATTCAAAGACCTAGTATGAACTTTTATTTGATTAATAAAGTAGATATACAATCATTTCCAATAATCCTGTAGCAAAAAATAGTAATTTTTTGCTATTTTTTAGCACATGTTAACAAGGTATTTTTGAGTGATTCCACTTGTATTTGAGTCCTAGGTAATGATAATTAATAAAAGAATCACCCCATTTCATTTTCACTTGATCAAGTCATCCTTTTGGTAGGTTAACTAGCTCATTGATTCTAATTTTTTTGGGTTTTAGAGTAGTAATTTTCTAATATTTTTGTAGCACATGTTAACTAGGGCATTGTTTAGTGATTCCACTTGGATTTGAGTCCTAGGACATCCTAATTAATAAAAAATTTCACCCCATCTCATTTTCATTTTATTTTCTTAGGCATTTGGCAAGTTAACCCAAGAAACAACAATCATGTAGCAATCTTATAGTAGTTTGTTTTTGAGATCACCCTTGCCCAAATTCACTTCAAATTCATGGTAGAAGTAGATTTATAGCCTATGAATTCTCCGATACCACTTTGGTTGAGCTAAGGCTTGGTTATGTTTCCATTTATTTCTTACATTGCTTGCTTCTTGAATGTTGATTTCTACAGCTAGTCTAGATTTACTTTCCAACAAAAGTAGAATATATTTGCTTATTGTTATTTACCTTTTTCAACTTAGGATTGGTGGCTTACCTATATATTTTATCATTTGAAGTTGTTTCATTTCCTTCTTTCAATTGCATCAAAGGGAGTCAGACAAGGAAGAGGAGGGTGTCTGCTACACATACAATGTTAGTCCTCTTAAGTTTGTATGAACCCCAAGTTGATAATTTAAGTTGGTAGACTTGGGAGTTGCAACATTCTTGTTGTGACACCAGGGCTCGTCACTTTTTGGTGTCATTGCCAGGGAGAGTATCAAAGAAAGAACTCTCTTATTCTTGGAATGATTCCTTCTTTCTTTTCTCTCCAAAAATAAAAAATTCATTAGGAATCTTGCATTGCACTAGAATTCTCATTCAAAAAAATATATATATATAAAAACCAAAAAATACTTCTCCAACACCAAAAATAACCCCCATCATTTGAATCAAGAAATGCATTAAGAATCAATTTTGCAAGTAGATGTAGAATAGGTGGCAGAGAAGGTAGAAGAAATAGATGAACATGATAACAATGAGGAAGATCCTCTTGGATTTCTCTTTCAAGATACTAATATAAACATTCACATGAGGAATATCCCTCCATCATTTCTTCCCAACTTCCATGGTATGAGGTCAAAGGATCCATAAACCTTTCTCTCTGAATTTGAATACTTTTCAGATCTTATGGTTACTTATTGGACACTGAAAAATTGGATCATTTAAGGCAACACTAAATAATAGAGCTGTTAAATGGTTCATGAGTTTAGGGACAAATTCAATAAGATCATGGAATGATATGCAAATAATATTTCTAGAAATATTTAAATATCATGACCTTAAAGAGGAAATATTTTGGATGAATAAAAAATAAGATGGGAGCCTTTAGGATCTAACATAGATATTTATTTATATATGATCTATTTTTACCTTGAAGTGTCTTCCCATTAGGTAAGGTTGTCATTGCTTTAGTGCATGTAGTATTGCCAATATTTACTTCTCATGAATATTTTCATGTAAATACTTTCCTTTGATTGGACGAATTTCAAAAAAAATGGGTCTTCCTTCTTGCATTAAGAAATCACCAATTCCATTTCCCGAGGCATCACATTCCAAAATAAAGGTTTTTGTGAA
The DNA here is from genome assembly GCA_000404065.3 of Pinus taeda. Classification (NCBI taxonomy): domain Eukaryota; kingdom Viridiplantae; phylum Streptophyta; class Pinopsida; order Pinales; family Pinaceae; genus Pinus; species Pinus taeda. Next base: position 3,976 of record APFE030181124.1, on the reverse strand, counting down.
GTCTGGCATAGCTAAGACCGGTGTTTGGCACATTGGTTCTTTAAGATGTTCAAAGGCCTTAGTTGCTTCCAGAGTCCAAGAAAATGTATATTTCTTCAGTAATGTTGTTAGAGGTGTTGCTATTCTCCCATAATTCTTAACAAACTTGAGATAATACCCCATCAACATGAGAAATCCTCAAAGATGCTTTATGGTTATGGGGATTTTCATTCCTTAATGTCTTTAATTTTTTTAGGGTCTACCTTAACACCCTCACGAGACATAATATGACCCAAATATTCCACCTCTTGTACTCCAAAGAAACGTTTGGAGGTTTTTGCATATAATTGTTTCTCCTCCAATAGTTTGAGAACCCTGTCAACATGTTGAACATGATCCTTCCGAGACTTGATATAGATTGGTATATCATCAAAAAATACTAACACAAATTTTCTAAGGAAGGGTTTGAAAATGGAATTCATCAAACCTTGAAATGTGGAAGGTGCATTGGTAAGGCCAAAAGGCATGAACCAGAATTCATAATGATCCTCATGAGTTTTAAATGTGTTTTTATAATGTCTTCATTCTTCATTTTAAATTGTTGATATCCTGAACGAAGAACTAGATTGGTGAAGTAAATTGCTAAGTAAATTGCTCCATGTAATTCATCCAACAATTCATCAATGACATGAATGGGAAATTTATATTTAATAGTGAGCTTGTTGAGCTCCCTATAATCTGGACACATGCACCATGATCCATACTTCTTGTACACCAATACTACTCAAGTAGAGAAATAAATTTGACTAGATTGAATTAAACTGACCTCTAGAATTTCTGCAACCATACGTTCAATTTCACTCTTTTGGGCATAGGGATATCTGTAAAGCGTGATGTTTGGAGGAACACTTCATGGAATCAAATGAATAGCATGATCATGATCATGAATAGGTGAGAGTCCTTTGGGAGTCTCAAATACCTTGAAATGATTGTCCAAGACTTTTTGGAGATATGGATAAGTAGATGATTTCGATGTTTGAACCTCTAGTGAGCATAATTGTGAAATTATGCATTGTTGTTATTTCTTTAGAAGATTTTTCATGCTATTAGAGTTGATTATATTTATTGGTTTCCCTACGATACCCCTTAATTCAACTTCATTTCCTTCCCAAAAAACATTCTAGATAATTTCTTGAAAATTAAAAGCTATCGTACCCAAAGATTGTAACCATTTGACTCCTAGTACAACATCAACACCACCCATTGGAATGGAAAGAATTTGAATATTAAATACATATTCCCCCATGGTTAGCTTGATATTATGGTACTTTCCTAAGAAATTTGTAGTTCCTCCATTTGCATCCATCACTTGACACTTTGGTGCTGGATATAGGAAGCAATTCAATTCCTTGGCTATCTTACAATAAATAAAATTATGGGTACTACTTGAATCAATCAACACTATTACCTTTTTATTTATATGTACTTCTACATTGAGAGTTTGAGGAGTGGGAATTCCTACCAATGCATTATAAAATATGGTCAGATCCTTTTCTTCTTTCTCTAGGATTGGTTCCTAGTGTATATCCTCCTCTTTTGATGTTTCTTGTTCCTTTTCTTCCTCCTCTTCATAATATATGTAGAATATTTTCTTCTTAGCATACTTATGACTTTAGTGTATTTTCTATCACAATTGTAACAAATCCCTTTTGCTCTTTTTACCTCCAATTGTCATGGAATCAACCCTAAAGGTTGTGGAAGGATAGGAGAAGTAACACTTCCATCTTTATAGTTGATAGTGGTAGACTTCTTTGTTTCCATAATTTTGCTTTCAAATTTTCTTGCCACCCTAAATGCCTTCTGCAATGAATCAGGTTCCCAAATGAGAACCTAATATTGGATTTTATCCTTCAAAGTCCCTATGAAGACATCAATCCTATGCTCCTCTAGAATATTATAGAATATTAGTTGCCCTGATATTCTATTTTTGGAAGTCCTCAGTGTGCTCCACCATTGAACTTCTTTTTTGAGATTTATCAATTGGCTAAAGAACGTATTGCTCTTGGTATCCTCATATTGTGCTATCACTTCCTTCGTAAAAATTAATGAAGTGAAAAGTAGTTTATGAGAACAATGCCATTGATACCATACAAAATTATTGGGTTCTAAATATAAAGTTGCAATGCGTACCTTTTATTTGTGTTGCACATCATGGAGATCAAAATATTGCTCCATTTGTAGTATCCATGTTACTAGATCCTTGCCATAAAAATTCCTCATATCGATTTTTGGAATGTGGTGGTTCTTAAAACCAACATTGGAGTCTCTAAAATCATAATTCATATTCCTGTTGTCCTCATCATGATTTTCTTGGATTACCTTGTCACTACTTGGAAGCCTTTCTTCTAGCAATTTTGTCAAACTTTCGTTCAACCCTTGTATCTTGACATTCATCATTGATTCCATGTCTGATTTTAAACCGTCATTAAAAACTCCCATGTTGGGTCCCTATAATACTAGTGATTACCCCATTACTATTGTAGTTGTACCCCATATTAATATTGTTGTGCCCCTATTGTCCCCATATTGTTATTAAATGTGCCCCATAGAATCCCTCTATTGTTATTTTTGTGGCTTTATATTATTATTGTTAGGTCGGCTGGGTTATATTGTGACTCCTTAGACTCCTATATATAGAAAGGAGGTTTTTGTCATTTGAATCATCCAAGAATTTTTCATTTATGTAATGTAAAGGAGGTTGCCCCCTCGAAGAGGCTGAATTTTAAGGCGTTGATCTATCTTTTCTATCTTTTTCTT
>APFE030181122.1:0-10978 GCA_000404065.3 Pinus taeda | reverse complement strand
AAATTGGATAAATGAAGCAAGGGATGCATGGAATAAGTACGAAGAAGTATGGCCATTCTTTCAAAAGTTGTAGAATATCCCACTTCAAACAATATTGCACGTAGGAAAAATCATATTGGAACCTAGAGCAATCACAAAAACAAGAACTTGACATCTATGAGATCGATCAATTTCAGAGTATCTGATCAAGTGGAAGAACTTAACTGCTGAAGATTACGCACGGGAGGACAAGAATTTTATACAGAAGCATCAAGAACTATTCAAGCATTGAGGACAACACTTTTTTAAGGAGAGGGACATGTTAGGCCCCTATACTACTAGTGGAACCCCCTTATTGTTATTAGTACAACCCCCTTATTATATTGTTGTACCCATGTAGTCCCCATATTGTTACTATTGTGCCCCATAGAAGCCCACTATTGTTATTATTGTGCCCTTACATTATTATTCTTATGTTGGCTTATATGATGATCCCTTAGACTCTTATATTTATAAAGGAAGTCTCTTCATTTGTATCATCCAAGAATTTTTCATTTATGTAATGTAAAGTAGGTTGACCCCTCGAAGAGGTTGAATTCTAAGGCATTGAGCTATCTTTTCTATCTTTTTGTGAGCTATTTTGATAACACAACCATAATGAGCCATCCTTCTTCGAGACAAATAGTGTTGGAGATAACGAGTGCAATATATTGGGTCAAATGTATCCTATATCCAACATCTCTTCAATTGTAGCTTCACTTCCACGCATTGTAACTTCACTTTCCTAAAAAAAATCATAACAAAAATTCCAACAAAACCATAGAATCAAAGCTTTAATACCAAATGTTATGAAAAAGAAGAAAATATAAATCCACTACTTGAAAATTAGCCTTGAAGGGGTCACAATATAATAAATGCATACATAACAATAATAATATAAGGAAACATCAATAACAATAGTGTGCTTCTATATGGAACAACAATAACAATAAAGAAAATACACTAATACCTTATAAAAAGCATATATATATATAAAGATATTTATTTTGTGTTCATTTTGGGTGACAAGGGTAATCTATATGCCATTGACCCTACTATTTTCAAAATATCAAATGGTCTACAAAATCTAGATGATAACATAGCAAAAGACCTTTCTTTTAGTGAGCTCTTACATGCTGTAATGTGGAGATACACAAGATCTCTCACTTAGAATTCTTTGTGCATAGTTTGTTGGTCTGCATAAATCTTTTGATTATCGTACACTTCCCTTAATTTTTCTTGATCTTGGTCACTTCCTGCTCCATTTATTTCAACATGTGAGGTCTAAGCACTACTTTATTCATTGCATCATCCTAACTGATAGGAGTGGTACATTTTTTACCATAAAATACCTTAAAAGGGATCATCTTCAATGATTCCTAATGCCACTTATTTTATGCAAAATCCACTAATGGGAGAAAATATTCCTACCTCTTTGGCTATTGCATGACTTACGTTCTTAGCATATTCTCGAAAATTTGTTCTTAGCATATTCTCCAAAATTTGTTTTACTCTTTTAGGTTTGCCATTTGTTTGGAGATGATATGAAGTACTAAAAGTTATATGGGTTCCAAAACTAGCAAATAATTGCTTCCAAAAATTGGAAGTGAGCATGGTATCACTATCTAACACAATCATCATAGGTACACCATAAATTTGAATTTTCCTTCATGGATATTTGAGCTATATCTATGGCTTTACCAGTGGAGTTGAAAAAAATAAAATGACCTTCCTTAATTTTTCCACTACCACCATAAAAGTGTGATGTTGTTTTCACTATTTTTGGTAATCTTATAAGAAAATCCATAAATATAACTTCTAACTCAAATTTTGGAATAGGGATTAGTTGTATTAATCCTGCTAGTTCCTACATCCTACTTTAACTTGTTGGCACACTAGACATTGGGCGAGTCAGAACCTTCCTTTTTCACACTTAGAAAATAATACATTTTCTTTATGCATGTTCTCATCTTCTAATAACTGAAATGACCAAAGTAAGGTCATTTTTGAAACTCATCCATGATGAGTTTCTTCAAACCAACTACATGAGACACATACTTTTTTGTCTTGAACTATAACATACCATCATTAGTGGGCTTGTATTTTGGCTTATTGGTTAAACACATGAATGTGGACTGTGCATTCAGAAAGCCAAATGGAACCACTACAAACTCATAGTGGCCATACCTCATCGTGAAGGTTGTTATCAGAATATCTTCATTTTTAATCTAAACTTCATGGTATCTTCATTTTTAATCTAAACTTCATGGTATCCAAACCTGAAATATATTTTGGAGAACACTACAACTGCTTTTAGCTAGTCAAATAAGTCATAAACATTGAAAGCCTGTATTTTTTGGTCATTGTAGATTTATTTAGTTATAGATATTCAATACACAACCATAATGAGTAATCCTTCTTCGAGACAAATAGTGTTGAGGATAATGAGTGCAATATCTTGGGTCAAGTGTATCCTATATCTAACATCTCTTTCAATTGTAGCTTCACTTCCACTAATTGTAGCTTCACTTTCCTAAAAAAATCATAAGGAAAATTCCAACAAAACCATAGAATCAAAGCTTTAACCAAATGTTATGCAAAAGAAGAAAAGATAGATCCACACATAACAATAATAATGTAAGGGCACATCAATAACAACAGTGGGCTTCTATACCGCACAACAATAATAATAAAGAAAATACACCAATAACTTATAAAAAACATTTATATATAAAGATATTTATTTTGTCCATTCAAACCTATTTTTAATTGTTTAATAATACCAATAATAAAAACATAAATATATAATGAAAAAAGACATAATGATAAATTTGATAAACCAAAACAAAACAAAAACGTAAATAACACTCAATAAATTTTATAACTATTAATAAAAATAATGTACAAATGTTTTAAAACACCACACAAAAAATAAATATATTAGGAATATAACTATTTGGAAAAAATATATATATTTAAGAAAAACACAAATAATGATACCATTTCCTAAACCCAAACAAAACAAAATCATTTAATTCAACAACTCCCCCTACCTTATATACCTTATTTCATTTTAATTTCTAAACATTTTTCAAATGTTTATAAGTAGAATAAAATGCTTACTCTATAACCATCCTTTAGAACGAGGATAAATTTCACAAATCCCAAGGTAAGGTTTTAAGTTTCACGTATATCATGAAGTGATAAGTTGAAGAAGTAATATAGAAAACGAGTGGTGGAGAAGACAACGGCAGGCGACAAAACAAATAAACGATGCTAAGACTATAGTAGACCACGAAACAAATAAAAGATGCTAAGTACTGCACGTTTAATTAGAGGCGGATGAATATTGCGATACAAGTTGTCGCAGCGAGCCTATAACACGTGGATAACACAGATCCACAATATCGCTTCTCAGAAAATCCCCAAAGACTTGGACCACCTCGTCCCTTCTTGGAGCACCAGCATCATGAAGTTCACCCATAATGTTTATAGCATGTTGCAGATGAGATGACCAAAGGTATTTGAAGTCCCCAGCCACAAGCTTCACCATTCGGACAATCACGCTTACCATACCTAACTCTTGCAGCCTGGCTTTGGAATAATAACGGAAGAACGGGGATCCCAGTAAGGAATCTATTAAGAAGAGCCCTCGACCAAGAGATACTCTTATTAAATTAATATTCTCAACGTCTTCTTCTTCAGATGTAGAGATGGCCTGGCCGCCATGGTGAATGCCCTCCAGACGAGAAATGCAAAGATTTACTACGTCCACCACAACTTCAACGCAACGAAAGTCTGAGTAGTAGAGATTCTGCTGTTTTTGCCACCCAATTCTGAGGAGCGCCGATCCGTTGTATAAGTCCTCATTAGATATCTCAGCATTCTCTCTCCCTGTGTCTAACCTATCGAGAGCATCCTGTCCCCCTGTGTCTAACGTATCGAGAGCATCCTGCCCCCCTGTGTCCAACGTATCGAGAGCATTTACTCTCCGTCTTCCTAACATATCTAGAGCAAATTCAAGTGCGCCAGAAGAGAAAACAATGTTGTAATCGACGCTGCCGTCATAAAGCATCCGACGATAAATTCTCAACACCATTCTCTTAATTTTCGGGTAATTGCATAGTTGAGCAAGGATGGAGAGAATGTATACTAGCGCCCATAAAAAGTCTTTAGGTAACATCGACAATTCGTTGTCTCTAAAACCCATGATATCCACAATTTTGGCTACTTCTTTGCACACTTCCGGGGCATCATCATACATATAGTAGCAATCAAGACACAGAATAAATAGCCGTTGATCTACTATTCGTGACAAGTATTTTGAGTATCCTCCCAGCACAGAAAAGAAGCTCCTATTTTCTGCCCTGTACTGGCAATATAGACGAACAAGATTAAACCTCTGCCACAACACCTTCCAATATCGCTCGAGAGTTCCGTTTCCGTTGATATATTGCTCGTTAACTAGACGTTGATAATCACTAACCAATTGCTCCAACAGATTTTTCATCTCTCTTTCGCTAAGGATCCTAGTATAGTCGGGAATGACCTCTAGTCTCTGTAGCCTTAGTGCTGAGCTTGTGTTGTGGAGTATGTAATGTTTCATCTGTTGCCTCAGTTCAGACTGGGGAATTGCATGTCTAATATCGAAGGGCTGGCGGGTGAATGGGCTGCCGGCTTCATCGTGCTTCGCATCCCAAATATTCTCCAATGTCCTACGGTTGTAAACTTTCTGAGCAGAGTCTTCAGTAAGCGGTAAACGAATTGGATCATAAGCAAATCCTCTTAACACTGCATCAACATACTCTTCTGGAAATTCGCTATTACTTTCAGAATCCATTACGAAGTTCGCAGTATCCATTCTATTGATCGACTGTGAAATCTTTGCCGGGTGTATTTTACTTTTGACTTTCACTTATATACGACGTTGTACAATGTTGCTGTGTGGCCTCTTTTCGAGGAGTCGGCTACCACAAGCGATCACTTGATAGACACTCAAGTGAATAAAAACCAATAATTTTCAAAAATCACCTTTATAGGTTTACCAAAAGAGCAAGACAACCACTTCTCATTTTTAGTAGGGTTATTAAAAAAGGCATAGTTTTTATTAATTCGGAGATGTAATTGAGATTACCGTAATGTTGTTATTCAAATTATTATAGGTTTAAAAATCAGAGTATAACTTTGATTAAAAAACAAGTTTATAATTTACATTTTACAAAAGGATAATTATAAGCCAATTTAAGAGTGATTAAACTAGGTATGTCTAATTTTCATTTATTTTTTACAAAAGGGTAATCATAAACAAATTTAAGAGTGATTAAAGGAGGTATACATAAATTTCTATTGAGAGAAAAATCTATTATATATATAATTTTCAAACTTGTGAGAGAAGAGTGATATCTTCCAATGGATACTTATTCTAAGACTATGATATGGTTTTCATTCTAAAGTTTAGTATATTGGTAAATGGGCTCCTCATCTAGAACTTGATTTGAGACCAAATTATAGGGCTAAAGCCTAAAGGTAATGCTTATGTAGTTCATAGGTTGTACATGGGGCCCTAGACCATAAAAATAGGTTCTTTAATTGGATTTAATATAATACAATTTTTATTATGAGGCTTGACACCTTAGGGAAAGGGTATTATTTCCCAAAACATGTTTTATAGACAAACTATATTGGTTAGTTCCATTAATAAACTACCTCGATTGGAACTATGTCAAGACCCCCTTCTCCAAAATGTGTTTTGGATTGGAAAGGAGTTGTTGTGAAAGACTCATCCATGAATGGGGACATATACCATGAGACAAGGCATCTATATGAAACCTCTACCATGGGAGTAGGATACATGCATGTAATTAAGGTCTAATATAGAGAAAAAAAGAGTCTCATTTCCCAATAAATATTATGCGGATAGAATCTCATGCCTTAAGTACTACACTATTAATATAACATTGTTTTGGGTTGACAACAATGGACTCACAAGCTACAAGCTACTTCTATGGCTATGTCTATGTGTACAACTCAATATCTACAAAATTGTTATCCTTATGCTTTGACCTTAAACAATGTTTCCACATAGGAGAACTTGCCTTGGACCTATACCACAAGATCAAACTTCTACAAGGAACCCTTTATCACATGAGTAAGATATGTGCATGGAATTGAGTTTGTTTTATTTGTTGAGCAATTGTGATCTTTTCATTTTGTTTTGCTTGCTTTTCAAGGAAATTTGTTTTTAAAATTTGTGCCCTCTTCATTATCAAGTTGGCTTATTGACTCTATTAAGAAGCACATTTTCTTATAGTATGAGCGTTTTTATGATCTTGTATTGTCTTTTAGATTTGCATTATGATAGTTTTCATCATAGTAATTCTTAATATTTTTAGATTTTTAGTGTCTAGTGTTTTAGAAAAGAAAAGAAAAATATTATGCTTATATAAGTTTTTCGTAGAACCCAAGTAGAAATCCCTCTTCATCAAAAGAAAATAACTGCATGCATATAGTTAAGTTTCTATTGTTTTTTTTTTACCTCTAAAATCAAGCGATCTAATAAAAAGAACTAGAGATTTTCTATTTTTTCATTAACGAACACCAACAAGTTTAGGTTCATTAGGACCTTGGAATAGGTGAGTGGAGAGTTAACTCTCCAAGGCCACTCAAATTATCAAACATAGAAGTTTAATAACGAGCGAAAGCCAATATTGTTGGAAATACCGGGAAAGCTCTATGACTCGGAGTTAAGCACGAGGGAGAGTGAAGACAAGGAAGAGAGATACCCCCTCTCCTACTTGTTGGATCCCACCGACCCAACTTTTGATATTAGTTGGTGCCCATAGTTAGCTTTCCTAGGGATCACATAGGTGGCTACAGAGGGGAATCTCGTGGCACCTAGGGTAGACATTACATCACATTGATGAGTACTTCTGGAGGGTACCCTTGTGAAGCTTGGTCGCTTGCACCGGAAAAGGTTGTTGTCTCAAGGTTAGCATAATTGTTTATGTTACCTTCGCTTGTAGGCCTTGGTCATGATTACCACACATATTTTCAGAATGTCCTTGTGTATTCTCTTTCTTATATTTTGGTGTCCGATCCTCATCACCGAGTGTAGAAATACTTGGGATTAGTTTGCTTGATTGCATATTTATGGAATTTTAGAGAGTGCTCTTTGCTCCTAGTTGGCCTAGCTTTACAACTTCTTTGAGTCTTTAATTAGATTTCTTAAAATTAATTCAAAGTGGTTGATTCACCATTTGTCAGTCTAGGAGACTTTGTGGGCTTTCACCTACGAGTCTTGAGCCTTCTCCCCAAAGGCATAGGAGAAATTTTGCTAGTGATTTTCAATCAGTGGCAGCAAACGCATCAGAGATTGATCCTTTGGTTGGAGTTATTGATTCACAAGATAGACCTTGTATAAGTAGAGAGTTGGAGAGGAACAATCCAGTTCTTTCTAGAGTCCTCTTCTAGTGAGAAGACATTATTCAAAGTGCTTCAAGAGTCTCTATTGACTCATAATTCTCCTATTCCTCCTGATCACCCAAATGTTTGATTGTATGTCGGGACTCCGACCAACAGGCCTTCGAGCTAAGGTTTATATTGATCTTTTCCTTCAATGACCACTACTGGAAGCATGGCATCCACCATGAGTGCTACTAGTATGCAGACTCCTGTATCCGTACAAGGAGGAGTAACAATTTCCATAACTTCCATTACTCCTAACACTGCTATATTTAGCTCTACTTCCATTCCATCTCCAAGTGGGAGTACTCAATCTTTTGCTTCTCGCATTGGTTTTTCCCTTTTGGAATGCTGACCATCGCAATTTCTTCGGTTCCATTAAGTATTCCATTAGCTCCCTCCACGTCCATGACTTCCATGGCAAGTGGGTCACCTTATTTTTCAGGATTTCCCATTTCGGGGTGGTCATATAGCACTTTCCAAACCATCTTTGGGATCAATACCTTTTCCCTCTATGGGTCAAAGTTATAATCCTTTTCAAAGTTGGACTAACCTTGAAGTTAATGGGCTTAGAGCTGAGAATTAATATTATTTCGCCCAACAGGGGCATATGTCATATTCTTCTATCAGTTCATTCCTGGAATTTTCTCCCTATGGTAATTCATGGAACCCTTACCAAGGGTTCTCTGCTCCTTTTAACACCTCTCTAGGAGGGAAATTTAAGGGCTACGGAAATTTCTCTGCAAGAGTTGGTCAAACCACATTTTTTTCTAGACAACAATGAGATCCTTACGGTTCAGTTGGGTCTATGAGTTACTTTAGGAAACTTGGTGCCTTCACAAATCTAGGGCATTGTTTTCAGAATGTTGGAAATTCCACCCACATCGGGTGGAATCCTTAGAGTCCTCCACGACTACCTTTCTTGGAAACATTAAACTTGCAATATCTTTCTAAGTTGACTAATGATCTGATTAGATATAAATGGGTTGGCCTTCAGTCCCAACCAAGCTTCCCTCAGATATAGCAAAATTTGAAGGGAAAATTAGTGAAGATCTGGGTGACCATGTCACCACTTTCCACTTATGGTAAAAGCAACCATCTTTAGGATACCATAGGAGCCGGTAGAATTGATTCAACCTAAATTGGCTACTCAGCTAAGTTGCATGTTGGAATGTTATAATGTAATTACAGAAGAAGATGATGAAGATCCGCGGAAAATTAACATTCCAGAGACAAACAACCACCGTGAGGTTCAAGGACCACAGATTGAGAACCCTGACATAACCGCATCGGTGAAGACTAAGCAGAACCTAAATTCATAAAGATTGGAGACTACTGGGATGACGCGACGGTGGATAAGGTCGTTGAATTACTCCATGAATGTCAGGACTTATTCCCCACCAAGTTTATAGATTTGAAGGGAATAATTGGAGATTTAGTGGTAATGCAGATCACATTAAAACCTGACACGAAGCTAGTGAAGTAGAGGCCGTATTGCTTAAATCTTAAATAAAAGGAGAAGGTTCGCATAGAAATAGACAAGATGCTCCCAGTAGGCATCATTGAGTCTGTGGAGGAATCCAATTGCGTAAGCCCGATGGTGGTACAAGAGAAGAAGTAGAAAGACAAAATAAGAATATGAATGGATCAAAATCTTTACATCTGCATCAGGGCATGGAAGGACCATGCGAATACATGGCATGAATTACCCTATCTGGCGAGAGACGATGTCATCTTTGTAGTCCTTGAGTCATGGACACCAGAGTGGTGCGCCCTAGCTAGCTCTGTGGTGGAACGAGAGAATTCTACCGTGCTGCGGAAAAAGGAAGAGGAGAAATTGTGGATGGCATAATTAGCACAAAAGCACAAAAATGAAGCAGCAGTAGCTAAGTCCCAGCGGCGCACGATGCTGTGAAGTTGGCAGAAGAGCAGCAGAAGAAGAGCGCGAAGGACAGAAGTCCCATTCACCTGAGCTGGAGACCGATACAGAGTAAGGTGGTTCGGACCCGTAGACATCGTCCACTCAGCTAAAATGTCTGCGCCCATGAGAGCAGGTAGGGCTGCGAAAGAAGTCAAAGGCTTCAAAGACTTCGTTCGACCTGATCACCCTCACTGTGGGGGGTCTACACAAAATTGGTGATATGGTGAGGGATGTCACCGTAGAGGCACTTTGTTAGTTCAAGGACGAACACCAGATGGTGTTGGGGGCTCTCCTGGCACAAATACAGGAGTTGCAGGTGCGCACTCCACAGGCTAGCACTGTGTTAACTAGCCTCGCAGTAGGCACGTCCATGGCCGAGGAAATATTGCGCACCTGGATGACCAACACCATAGTGCTACTAGATAGAGCACTCATTACAGAAAATGAGGCTGACACGCCTATGGTCAGCGGGTTGAAGGGAATCATATTAAATGTAGCTGCGCTCCTTCCAGAGACACTCTATATTTTGTAAGATGGAGTTATTGCAGAACTATGAGCCAGGGAGGGTCACGCGCTCCAGGTAATGAGCGAGTAACACATCAACATTGAACAGTTGAGCTTGCAGCGTGATGAGGTAGTGGCGTAGAATAGACAAATGGTGCAAGTGGTGGAGGAAGCCTTCTAGATGGTCCTGAAATTGGCCATCCAAGCAGAAGAACCAGTGGAGGCACGCGTCCAAAAATTAGCAGCACGGGTACGTGAGGCAAAGGAAGAAATGGCCAGGGTTGAGTTGGAGTTGAACCTTTAGATAGCAAAATTTTAGTTGAAGGCACAACTTTTGTTGGCTTGCTGGGGCATGACATAGGTTCAGCAGTAAGTTTATGCAAGAAAATCTCGGTACTATTGGCCCTTTCGACAACAATCCGCGGAGTGCGGACTGAGGTCACACACGAAGTAGTATGGGAGGGTGTTGGAACCAGGTTTCTGCACCCTAGGATGTCTTGATGAGGGTTCTAGAGGTTCGTGATCCTAATATGCGCGCTACGCTATTTCACGCAGCTTCTTATCCTTCGCAACCCATGTGCACCTTTGTATTGTTCCGATCTGATCCGAACCTTACTATTATACTAGTGCTTAGCTTAGTTTGCGCGGACCCAATATTCTTATTACTTGTTCAACTTTTAGATTAGCGCGCATACTTGAAAATAATATAAATGCATAAAGAATAACCAGAACATAGAAATACAGATCTACAAGTAGATGCATAATATTCTGAGTCAAGCTTATCTTTATTAATGCTCAAGTTCATTTACAGAACCGACTCTGCCCTACGCACTCAGCTGCAGACTCTACTAGGCCTCTGCGCACTCAGCTGCAGAGCCTCTATCTACCACAATGACCCAATACACTTCAGATTTCACTTCTATCTTCTAACCATGCCTTCGCATCTATCTCATACTTCTCAAAACTAAGACTGACTTTACACTAAGAGCCCCGCTCTATTTATACAATCCCATGGTTTGCGGACCATAGGTAGGCCGACATACCATACATTAAATTATATTATTTTAGGGCGGA
>APFE030181112.1:0-16213 GCA_000404065.3 Pinus taeda | reverse complement strand
GTTGTTGGTTTATTATTTCAGTTAAGAGGTCTCAATAGGATGTGTTTTGATATCCATAATATTAGTTAATTGAACTACTTCATTAACTGGATATTCATTATAAACAAGACATATTTAAATCCCAATACTTTAATTATCTTGCTCTTAGTTGGGTTATGTCTATATATACCTAATTAAGATAGGATTTAGATTAGTTTCTTTTGCTTGCATCATAGAATAATCTTGCATTTAGAGTAAGTTCTACATTCTTTTAAGTCCTCTCCTCAAAGAGGCAAAACTTTAGTTATGGCTTGGCTGAACCCAAATCAGCTGAAGGGTCATTCTCTTGCCTGATAAGCAAGAAGAAGTGATCTGATATCCCTGTCTATTGGTAGTTAAAGATACATTATAAACCAATAACAATAGGGAGAAGGTAACTGGACCTAGTTAAACCAGTCGGAGCCACCACACCAAATGGAAAAGGAGCTGCTTTAAGGTTCGGACCGGGTGGTTATCCCCCAATGTTGTTGCAGCGATTTTCAAGGCCTCAACAAGTACCCTGACCTTCTAAAATCCCAGGGTTTTTAGTACCCTGACCCTCGAAATCATTAAGGGTTTCTACTTCTGGATCACTGAAATTATCAAGACCCTTTGCATGTTGTTCCTCTTCGTTCTCTTTTGCTTTCACTTCACCAGTATGCGGTGTTGACGTCATCTTTTTGCTCTTTAGCCTGTTGAAAAGTGTTGACAACAGGACGTTGTATTTTGTGTTCTCCTCATCTTCCACAGTGCGTGTCACTACGTCTGCAAGCACCGAGAGATTATGAACCATGGGGGAACTTTGGGGTGTTTCATCGATTACGATTGGAGAAATCGACTGTCTGATCCCTTGGGTGACAATTTTTCTCCTCATCGAGGCTCTAGTCTTCCTCTTCTTTGCCGTGGGTGGAGTGTTCTCAACGGCCCTCTTTTCTGCTTGCACTGGTGAACTTTTACCTTGCCACTTGGCAGGAGACAATGTCCTCGCCTTTCTCTTCTTACCTGTACTAGTGCTAGTAGACTCTTCTGCACCCCTTGCTTGAAATGCTTTCAGAAACACTCCCCTTGCTATCCCCCTTTCTTCTAACTTTTTCTTAATTAGAATTGTAATAAACCCGTGATGGCAGAGCTTGTTTGTGACCTGGCTTGCATGGCTACTCTTCACAATTTTCACCATCTTCTCAAGAATTCTGAGCAAGAAGTGAGGAAAATTAATCAATTTTCTTGCCTCAAAATGAAACAACAATCGGAGGTGGTATACAAATGTCAAGGTATAGTGTCCTTCTCTAGTTACAAACTTCTGCAATATAAATAGTAAATAATGCCACTTCTCGACCATGGCAGTCTATGGAAGTCCCTTTCTCCAATCGACCTTAATTTTCTTATCGACCACAAACTGGTGCCAATGCTTCTTCACAAGTCGCTCTTTTTTTAAACCTGTGCTCCCTTGTAAGTGGCAAGCCTGTGGCTTGTGCGATGAACTCCTTTGTAATTTTGAATTTTAAGGACCCGACCATGGCTTGACCTTGTTTGAATGTCCTTGCAAACTATAATGCCACCGCCATGTCGAACCTGCCAAAATTCTATAGATATGGCAGGAACCCAAATTCTTGCAATAGTGTAAGACTATTCTTATACTCGGCAGTTTGTTCAATTTCCTGCAAAGTCAACGGTTCATTCCTCACACGTGTCATTTCGAACCACACTCCACTTCGCTTTGTTCACACCCTTGAAGGAATCTTTGAGCGACTCCAACGTTCACTGAGAGTTTTATGCCGGAGGTTCATTGCCCTCTGTCCTTTCAGACTCACTCTGTGGCTATGATGGAACAACCCCCCCACATCAGGTATTGATTCGTGTCAGCTTGCTATGGGTGAATTGTGATGATTAGATGCAATGACGGTATAGGTGGCGGTGGTGCAACGACTATAATGATTGGATTGTGGGTAAGCTAATAATGGTCAGGTAGTGCAAAATCATTTCAAGGAGGGTGTGCAGGTTATCAGACAGTAGTACCATCCCGTAGTCAGCGTCATAATTTAATCAGACATACTTCAACATTTATTAAAAAATTTAGATTCCAAACCTTACACATCTTGCACTTTAAATATTTGTTCCTAGATTAGTAAATAATGAAAGAAAGCATCAATTAAAACATGGAATGAGATAACATATTAAAACATGTGTAGGAAAGTACGAGTCCATAAATATCCCTGATAAACCACTCCAGGACTATGTAAAATTGCTTTCACAGTCAACTATGTTTCTGCACCAAACCTTCTTGCACTATGTTGTGCTTGCATTGCGGTGTGCTTGCACTAGATACTTTTACCACACAGAGAATTTGATAAGACATACTTCTGAAGCTAGACTTAAAAATTTCCTTCATTATACAAGAAAAATTTACTCGCCATCCTTTGGTGTTTCTTGAACATGCCTTTTGGATTGACTACATCAAATTCTGCAATCAATTCACGAGGGAATAAAGAAGTGGGAAAGGGGTAAAAAATTTTAGAATGGGAAGGAATATTATAGCAGGGATTTCAGAAACAATATCACCAAGAGGGATAAATGAAATGGGATGTGGGAAAAAATTCAAGGGAGAATAGGGATTTTACGAAATCGGTTAAGGGTAGTTTCTTGGAAGAAAGAGGAAGGTAATTCATGGGTAATTTACAAAAGAAACTAGTGGGAAATTTCAAAATGGGAAATAGAAGAAAGATGATCTTTTTACCTTGAGATCTGCCTACACTTGTGCAGGAAAAAAATAACTACATCGGGAAGTAAGTGTTTAATTGGATAAAAATGTCCATGCTAGTTACCCCAAACTTGGGTAAGTGCTCGTTTCGTGAACCTACTTCTTCTTGGTGGAAACCAACATATCTAAAAATCATGTAACATTCCCTTTTTATTAGAATTTCGATCTTCCTGCCAGCATACTAGTTTTCAGGTCGATCCTTCTGCAATAATGTCAATCAATTGATTTTCATAATTAAGGAATTTTTTTTTATATACTTTTTATTTTTGTCATTTTTTATTTTCTTTGATTAATTTTTTTTAATAAGGATAACAAGGAATCAATTCTCTAATAGGTTGGTGTTACCACCTACCAACTCCTTTTCAAATGGCTATTGGATTTGCTGCATAAAATCTCCTTTAGTAAGGGGCTGAAAATATACCTTCAATCTATGCTTGTTTACCAGGAACACAAAATTCTGTCCATCAATAGTTTTGATTTCTACCACTCCATTTTCGAACACTTTGATCGCCTCATAGGGTCCCATCCAGCGTGTATGGAATTTTCTTTTAAAATTTTTGAATCGTGAATCGTAAAGGAGTACCCAATCACCTGGTTGGAACTGCTTCTTCTGAATGGACTTGTCATGCCACTTCTTGCACTACTGTTGAACCAAAATGTTATGCTAAACAACATCCCTTCAGATTTCATCTAACTCGTTTAATTGTAGAAGGCACTACTATTGTGCTTCAGAGTGATCTAGTCCAAATTGGACTACAGTCCTGAAAATCTTGATCTGTAATTCTATTGGAAAAAGGACTTGTTTCCCGTACACCAGCTCATAGGGTGTGTGACTTGTGCTATTTCTCCAAGTGGTTTGGTAGGCCCATAATGCTTTCGGTAATTTGTCAGCCCAATCCTTTTTGTGCGTGTTTATTTTCTTTGTGAGGATGGACTCAATCACCTTATTCTTGTGGGTGATACGATGTAGATTTCCTATGCTGTATTTTGTACTGCTCCATCACACTCTGTACCAGATTCGAAATAAACTGCGATCCATTGTCAGAAACAATTTCTCTAAGCACACCAAATATAGTAAATATTTTAGTAAAAAGAAAATAAAAAACAACTCTTTCGGTAGCAACAAAATCTATACAAACCAAAATATGCTTTTTATTTGATGATGCAGGATTTATTGGTCCTACGAAATCAATGACTCATTTTTCAAAAGGCTCAATCATAACTTGGGGACATAAAGGCATTTCATTGGTTTGATTAGGGTGGCCAATTTGCTGATAGCTATCACACCGCTTGACATATTGTTTGGCATCCTTGAACAAGGAAGGCCAAAAATAGCCAGCTCGTAATACATTGTATGCAATCCGCTTATCGGCAAAGTGACCTCCACAAGGTTCATCATGGGATGTTTTTAAGATATCCAACACCTCTTCTTCTCTTACACATCTACGGATAATGAGATCTTCTCCAATGTAAAAGAGGTCTCCTTGGATCTAGGAATATGCAACATTTTTTTGAATGATATTCCGCTTTTCATGAGCGGATATGTGAGATGGTAATTTTCCAGTGACTAAATAGTTAGCCATGTCAGAAAACCATGGAGATTTTGTTGACACAGCAAAAATATGTTTGTTAGGAAAATCATCATCAACAAGAATTGATTCACCAAGATGATTTAATCTTGAAAGATATTCTGCAACTACATTTGACTTTTTTGGTCTATTAACAATGGTAATATTAAATTCCTATAATAATAGCAACCACCTAGTCACTCTACCACTAATTAATGGTTTATTCATAAAATATATTATAGTGGAATGGTCAGTATATACAAAAAATTCATATCTTGTAATATAATGTCTGAATTTATTAATGGAAAACATTACAGCTAAAAACTCTTTCTGAGTAACCGTGTAATTGAGTTCAGCGGGTGAAATTTTTTTACTAATGAAATAAATAGCATAAGATTGTTTGTCTTCTTCTTGTCCTAAAGCTATGCCTATAGAAGAATTTGAGGCATCATAGGAAATATGAAATGGCAAGGATCAGTTTGGTCCTCTTAATACAAGTGCTTGAACTAATTTTTCCTTCAATGTCTCAAAAGACTGTTGGCAAGCTGTGGACCAAGAAAACTCACTATCTTTAGCCAAAATTCGGATAGGGGGGTATTTATCCTTGAGAATTTCTCAATGAATCTCCTATAGTAGTCTGCATGTCCTAGAAAACCTCTCACTACCCTTTGAGTTTTGGGTATAGGAAGACTCGAAATGACTTCTATTTTTGCAGGGTCAACTTGGATACCTTTGTCGGAAATAAGATGGCCAAGAACCACTCCCACCTTGCACATTAATATGAATTTCTTGTCACTCAAGGCGAGATGAGATTCTTGGTAGCGAAGAAGCAATTTTTCTATATTCTTGAGGGCTTCTTGAAATGAATCACCAAACATAGAGAAATCTACATATATATTTCTATGCATTCAAGGTCAGCAAAAATAGCCAAGACTGCCCTTCGAAAGGTAGCCAGGGAATTACGTAGCCCAAAGGGAAGCACTCGATAAGAAAATGTACCCCATGGGCATGTAAACATGGTTTTGTCTTGATCCTCGGGTGCTATTTGTATCTCGTTATATCCGCTAAAGTCATATAGAAAAGAAAAGTACTTCTTACCATCAAGGGTATCGAGTACCTAATCGATGAAAGGACGGGGGAAGTAATATTTGGGAGTGGCTTTAATTAATTCTTTGTAGTAAATACAAATGTGCCATCTCCCATCTTTCTTTGGGACTAATACTAATGGAGAGACCCACTGGCTATCATAAATGGGATAGATAAAATTGACATCTAAGAGTTTTTGCAATTCTTCTTTTACAATGTCTCTTAGAGTTGGGTTCATTCGCATTTAGGGTTGTCAGACAGGTCGGGCTCCATCTTGAATATAGATATGCTATGTACAAGTTTCATGAGGGATGCCTTTCATATCTTCATAACCCCATGAAAAGGCATCAAGATGGTTTTGCAACAATTTCACAAGCTGTTCTCGCTGAGAAGGATCTAAGTCTAAACTGATATACAAGGATTTACCAGGACTAATCTCAACAAGAGTATTATCAGGCTCAAAAGCACACAAGGGTGTCACTAGAGATGGTGATGATGGGGGTAGAGAGTCATATCCTTCCTGAAAATCTAGACTAAAAATTTGACTCAATGACTCAAAACTAGGGATGGTTTATAGATTGTTTAGGAAGTCTTGATTCTCTCCCTCCAGTGAGGACTCAACATTTTGATGTATCAAAGAAACAGGTTGAGTCTCCTCATCACTATTGTAGTCTAACCATAAAGTGTCTCAGAGCTCCTGAATAGATCTAGTGGGTGGATATAGGGTGACTTTCTTTTTGGAATCTCCATAGCAAATATACATATCACCAAAATGACATCCAATATAAGCATCGGCCGTAGCAAGCCATGGTCGTCCCAAGATCAAGGGACGCCATCCCACAGGGTTCTTTGGCTAAAGCACAATGAAATCTATGGGATATTCCCAAAAATCTAGGGAAATAACTACATCATCCAACACCCCTTCCGGCTTGATTTTAGATCAATCTGCTAGTTCAAGCACAGTGGGAGTAGGACGAATATGGACCAGTCCAAGTTGATCCATAGTTTGCTTGGTCATAAAATTAATGGATTCCCCTAGGTATATAAGTACATTGGAGATAAGAACATCACCTATCTGAATAGAGACAACAGGGTTTCCGGGGTCGGTATATTTTTCTATGTGCATAATCTCGTCATTGACTCTACTACTCTATCAACAAATTGAATGGTTTGGGGTTCCAATCTTCTCCTTCTTGGCTTCTTGAGACAGAGTTACCCAATGATTTTTGTACAAATCGGTATCTCTTGGATAGCTTGGAGCAAAGGTACCCTTATGAAAAGGTTCCTAAGCTTGGAAGCCAGGATAGACTCAGGAATGGGGTCTTTCTTCTCCACAACTAACATCTCTGGATAGAGAGGCTGGTTGGAAGAAGATGACAAGGGCTCAGAATGTACAAGGATAGGCTGAATGGTGTCATCTTTTTCGTAATGGTCAGGGGTTTCCTCCTCTACTTTCTCATCGATAATCACCATGGGCTACTTTTGATTCTCTGAGGTTACTACCTTCCCTGATCTCAATTGGAGATCATTGACTCCAACTGGCATAGTTTGAAATCTGGATGAAGAAAGCGGGGTCATAGAATGTATCATTTGTACCACTTTATTATTGGGGTTGGGTAAAGGTTGAGTAGGTAGTTGAGAAGGTCAAAATGGTAGAGGTAACGGTAACGGTGGCATAGGTTGACTCAGTTGAGGTAATGATGGTCGAGGCATTGGGTAAGGTGCATATGTAGGAGGGTATGATTGCATAGGTGCATGATAGGGATTATGTGAATGATGTGAATGGTTTGGCCCTCTCCATCCTTGTTGCCAAGATTGGGAGGGTTTTTCATATTGATATTGATTCCCATGCTACCAATGGTGAGAGTGACCAATGGTAGGATAGGAATATGAATGTGCATTATAACCAAAACAATGTGGTGGAGATTTAGGAACCATACCTGTACTTACCTAAGGCCAATTCCTTCTTGCTCCCATAACATGCAATGATTCAGCTTCAGGTTGTCCCCCCTCCAATACAACTTTCAGCCCAGGTATAGTGGGACATTTATCCATAGCATGGTTATCTGCAAAAATTTCACATTTATTAGTTGCTTTAATATCTAGAGGACATTCTCTTAAAGGACACTTTCTTCTACATTTAGGACAGAAAATGGACAATATCTCTTGCTATTCTACAAGTTTTTGCTGAAACTTCAAAGAGTCTATTTGTTTACTAATAGTATTCATTATTTCAATTTTCATATTGTCCATTTTGTTTTCTAATCCAATAATCATAGCATCAGTACATTCAATTTTTATGTTTTTATTCCGAATTCCTTTACCGAATCTATATTGATTCCTTGAGAATTTCCTGCACAAGTCATAGATCTGATCAAAAGTCTTTTGAATAATATCCCCTTGTCCTAACAAATTTAAATTATTTCTAGCATCATTAGTGAGCCCACGTAAGAACAAGGTTCTAATGGTACTTAGATCAAATTTGTGCTTTAACCTTTGAAGGATATACAAGAATATCTCCAAGTAGTCCTCTAAAATCTCATCATCATTTTGCACAATAGTAAAGATTTCATCTTGAATATCTCTAGTTTTATAATATTCCTGATATTTTGACAAGAACACTCTCTTCATTTGCTCCCAAGAAGATATAGTGTTTCCTCCTAGTCCCACAAACCAGCGGAGTGCTACGTCCTTGAGGGTTGCAGGAAACAACTTCAACTTTTGGGCATCCAATGAATAATCATAACTCCTACAAAAAATATCAAACTCAAATAAGAAAGAGTCTGGGTCTTCATGTACTTTACCACAAAAATGAGGAAGAGCTAATGGTGAAATGTTTTTCATTTGTACTTGTGTATTAGGATCCACAATCAGGAATACGAAAGTGGACTGTTCCTCATTTACCTTATTTTCACCACTTCCTTTTGCATGGTCTTCCATATCTGCCATTTTTGTTATTCCACCCAAACCACTCTTAACAGGCTAAGAAGGTTGACTATGGATTCCAATATTCCCCTTCTTCCCCTTTATGGGTTGTGTCACACCTGAACCACTGCTTATAGGGCCTAGGTGGATTGTTCCTGCGTGATGAGTCTAAGTTTGTTTGGAATTTATACCTGCAAAAGAAGGCCCAATATGAGTTTTGATTTCATATTTGTCAGTGTTTCTTTGGCCCCTAGTGGGCTTCGGACCCCTATCTCTTTTAGGGATTCATTTCAAAAAATGACAAAATGAAATTCAAATAAAAACTGCAAGTTAAAAAAAAATAAATCGAAACCTATAAATTCCTTCAAACAATAGAATCGCACTGTAGAAAAAATAATAGCAGACTTACCCCTATTGCAAAAAATGGAAAATTCTTACCGATTCAAATCGCCTCCCCGGCAGCGGCGCCAAAATGTTGGGTGCAAGAATTGTGCTTGAACAAACTCCTCAACACTTAATTGTCAACCTGAGGTTTTCGTAAACTTAGAGACGAAGCATAGGTAATGCAAGAAATGGTATGAACTTTTCTTATCTCTAATCTTAATTCTTAAAGGAAATGCTTTGCAGAATCAGACAAAAAACAATCAGAAAGGTAATTAACACCAAAGAAACTCTAGTGCTCGAATGTAAAAGACAATTTCAATGTAAATCAAGTAAAGAAATTCCACACAACGAAAAAAATATTAAATGTTGTAATGAAATGCTATGTTCATCTTCAGATAGATGGCTAACAATCTGACAAGTTTTCCCTTGCAGAATTTTGTCTTCCTTCTGATCTTCCTTCCACACAAACAACCTATCCTTACACTGTTACAATCTACTTGCACTAGTGTAAGTAGAATATCTCTATGCAAAACTATATATGCCCTTCCTTACTAAAGACTTATGTCTTAGTGGAAGTGCTCTAAGCCTAAGGGCTTAGAGTACTCTGTTTCTGTGACAAGAGACTAGCTCTTGCACCAAAGTAGAGCTTCCTTCACCTAGTTTCCAAATTACTTTCGAAAAGACTAAAAGATTTGTTGGGAAAGAATTGAAACTATAAATGAAATTTTGAAGTAAATTATCTGTGAAAAAGGAATTTCTTCAATTCATTAAACCTTGCAAAGGAAATGAACTTCATGAAATAAAGGCACTTCAAAAGAATCAAATAGTAGTCTAAGCATTTTGCATGTGTTATCTAACTTTAGTAATCCATTCAAAGAATGTTTATGTTCTTTGCAAGTATAATATGTTTATGATAATTTTATGCAACTACTTCCAGATCCTCTTAAAGATGTAATTTTAATACCGAAGACAGTTACTAAATTAATGATTCATTCACTTGCGTAATAACTGGAAATAATATGCAGAGAATTGATTCATTGTTTGCTGCAAAAGAATAATTAAACCAAAGTGTAGGCAACAACATGCACTGGTGCAGGAAAGATTTATCTGCACGATCCGATAAAAAACGAGTTAAAACAAAGATTGAGAATGAAATAAATGCAATAAAGATATCTCATAAACAAAGTACACACAACTAACTCTCAAACCATGGATCTGTTTCACACATTAGCTACAAAATGTATTTTAAATCAGAACTTGAAAGATAAAGATTAAGATTATAACATCACACAGCTGCAATCAAAATATCCACACCTTCTTTCTGGATAACAAAAGCGAGAGGGGTAAACGAGCTAGGTTGGTTGGGCCCTAGCCAACCATCTCGTTCCCCTTCTAAGGAACGAAAAATCTCAACACTTTGAAAGATACATCAAAGATAAACTAGATGCTATGTATGCAAATCATGACAATTCTCTTGTATTACTTGATTTGACAAATATACATGACAGAGCAGTCCAACCCCAGAGTTGAGGCAATAACCGGATTACATAAGCAAAAATTACAATTGATGGTTCTCTACTTACTAGCCTCCTCCTACCTATATCTATATTCTCTATATCCTTTCGTCTCTAGCCATTTTCACTAATTATAGACATTTCTTGTTTAGGCCTTTTGACTGAACAGACTTAGAAACCGAAATTACAAAATTGGCTAGTGGTTATAATACACATGAATCTCGCTTGGCCGTAACCTAACCTTGGAAAATATTCCCTGATTTCACACCACCTATTATCCTGTTTCAACTCATCAACAACTAAACTCGGAGTCAAGGATCGAGACCCATCCTTGTGGAAGATTTGGCTTCTCGGAAATCTCAGACAATCTTTGTGGCGGTGCAGGAATCTACCTGTACTAGTCATACTAATTCATAATTAATACTAAGTTCCGTGATTACTCTATGAAATTAATATGAGTTACAAGAGATATGTAAATAGGCATGAAATCCATATAAAATGATTAATGAAGTGCTGAAATATATCTTAATATAAAATATGAGCATGTGCAGGAATTGGTAACCATCTTGTACTAGTGCAGGAAGGAAGGGTCTTCTATTGAGATAAAATAGAGGTTGATTTTGATGGAAATGGGGTAGAAGATAGGGCCGTTTAGGATACTAACATCCTCCCATGCCTAAGCTGTTGTGTGTCCTCACACAATGTTTTACCTCTGCAAAAAATCTTCAATAATGAATGGCCAGCTCCTCACTCCTGAGCTTCAATGTTTGTTCATGCTGTTACTATCTTTGGCTTCTTGTATCAGGATTTTTGTAGCTACTTAGTCACCTTCTTGAGGCGTCTATAGAATTTGGAAGCCTTATACTTCCATACCTTTACTTGCTGCTTCTGCCTCTTTATCTCTGCAAGTTACTCCATCTCTCTCTGTTTCTGTCAACTCTGCTCTTTCATGAAAGGGTTCAAATCCTCCAGGTCATGGAATTTTTGCTCCAGATCTACTATTATGCTATTGAGGAAAAGAGTGGAGGGTGTTGTGCTAAGATCTTCGAGTGTGAACGCCTTTTTTGGCACAGACTCAAAACAAGTCCCATCATCATCAAGGTCGAAGCTGTCAAAATCCTGCTTTATGACATCGCCGAGGGTTTCTATACTCGGGGTATTCTCGTTATTGAGGGTTTTGATTCCCTCACCAATCTTTGTGCCTTATGCACTCAATTCCCTGGGGCTCTTAGCACCTTGTTCTCCCGGCTTCTTAGGGGATGCAACACCTTGTCTTTCCAAATCAGTAGGGGTTTTAGTTCCTCAATCTCCTACAGTTGCAGGGACTTCAATACCATGTCCTTCAAACACTGCAGGGTCTTTAATACCTTGACCTCAAAAAATTGCAAGGTCTTTAGTACCCTGAACTTCTAAAATCTTAGGGTTTTCAGTACCCTGACCCTTGAAATCATTAAGGGTTTCTACGTCTAGATCGTTGAAATTATCAAGATCCTCTACATGTTGTTCCTCTTCGTTCTCTTCTACTTGCACTTCACCAGTATGCGGTGTCGATGTCGTCTTTCTACTCTTTAGCCTGTTGACAAATGTTGACAACAAGACATCATCTTCCGCGTTCTCCTCATCTTCCATAGTGTGTGCCACTTCATCTACAAGCACCGAGAGATTATGAACTGGGGGAACTTTGGGGTGTTTCATCGATTACAATTGGAGAAATCGACTGGTTCATCCCTTGGGAAAAAAATTTTCTCCTCATTTAGGTTCTAGGCTTCCTCTTCTTTGCCACGGGTGGAGTGTTCTCAACGACCCTCTTTTCTGCTTGCACTGGTGAAATTTTACCTTACCACTTGGCTGGAGGCAATGCCCCTGCCTTTCTCTTCTTACCTATACTGGTGCTAGCAGATTCTTCTGCACCCCTTGCTCAGAATTCTTTCAAAAATGCTTCCCATGTTATCCCCTTTTTTTATAACTTTTTCTTGACCAAAATTGTAATAAGCCCATGATGGCAGAGCTTGTTTGCAACCTGGTTTGCACTGCTATGCACATTTTTTTCACCATCTTCTCAAGGCTTCTAAGCAAGAAGTGAGGAAAATTAATCAATTTTTCTGCCTCGAAATGCAACAACAATTGAAGGTGGTATAAAAATGCCAAGGTATAGTGTCCTTCTCCGGTTAAAAGCTTCTGCAATATCAACAGTAAATCTCGCCACTTCCCAGCCATGGCAGTCTGTGGAAGTCCCTTTCTCCAATCGACCTTAATTTTCTTATCAACCACAAACTGGTGCCAATGCTTCTTCGCAAGCTACTCTTTTTTAAACCAGTGCTCCCCTGTAAGTGGAAAGCCTGTGGCTTGTGCGATGAACTTCTCCGTAATTTTGAATTTTAAGGACCTGGCCTTGGCTCAACCTTATTTGAACATCCTTGCAAACTGTAATGCCACTGCCATGTTGAACCCGTCAAACTTCTGTAGAAATGGAAAGAACCCAGATTCTTGCAATAGTGTAAGATTGTTCATGTACTCAGTGATTTGTTCAATTTCCTAGAAAGACATCGGTTCATTCCTCACAGGTGCCATTTCGAACCACACTCCACTTCACTCTATTCACACCGTCGAAGGAATTTCTGAGTGACTCCAACGTTCGCCAAGAGTTCTATGCCAAAGATTCACCACCCTCCGTCTTTTCAGACCCACTCACTAGTTATGATGGAACATCCCCCCCGCATCAGGTATTGATTCGTGTCAACCCACTATGGGTGAATTGTGATGATTGGATGCAATGGTGGTATAGGCAGCGGTGGTGCAATGATTATAATGATCAGATTGCAGGTAAACTAATAATAGTCAAGTAGTGCAAAATCATTTCAAGGAGGGTGTGCAAGTTATTGGACAGTAGTACCATCCCGCAGTCAGCATCCAATCATACATACTTCAACATTTATTAAAAAATATTAGATTCTAAACCTTACACATCTTGCACTTTAAAGATTTGTTCCTAGATTAGTAAATAATGAAATAAAGCATCAATTAAAACCAGGAATGAGATAACATATCCCTGATAAACCAATCCAGGGCTGTGTAAAATTGCTTTCACAGTCAACTGTGTTTCTGCAACCAAACCTACTTACACTGCACTGTGCTTGCACCAGAGACTTTTACCACACAGAGAATCTGATAGGACATACTTCTGTGGCTAGACTTAAAAATTTTCCTTATTATACAAGAAAAATTTATTTTCCATCCCTTGGTGTTTCTTGAACATGCCTTTCGGATTGACTGCATCAAATTTTGCAATCAATTCATGAGGGAATAAATAAGTTGGGAAGGGGTAAATAAAGAAGAAAGAAGATATTTTTACCTTGAAATTTTCTTGCACTGGTGGAGGCAGAAAATAACTGCAATGGGAAGTAAGCGTTTACTTGGATAAAAATGTCCATGCTAGTTACCCCAAACTTGGGTAAGTGCTCAGTTTCGTGAACCTGCTTCTTCTTGGTGGTAGCCAACATATCTAAAAATAAAGTAACATTCCCTTTTTATTAAAATTTTGATCTTCCTTCCAACATGTTGGTTTTCAGGTCGATCCTTCTGTAATCATGTCAGTCAATTGATATTTTGACTTGGCACTTGGTGGGAAAACTTTGTCTCTTTCTCCTATGCATTTTGATATCTACTCTCCTTTCATGGTTATTGGTTGAATTTCTGAAGTGTAATTGCTTGATGAAGATAATTTAATGCTAAAACAACTATAATATATATTCACAAGTGTTGGGCACGAGATCCCTTAAGGATAGTTTTGGGGCTTAGAGCCCAGATTTTGGTCCAAGTTTTGTAATTCGAATGTAAAGACTCTGCATTTTGTGGGCGCGAAGAGCGTAGTTTGTTAAAGAGTCATAGGGTTGTCTGTCGTTATTTTGATAATGTAATGTCGGTTATAGAAGATCTACCCATGGTTCGCGAACCATGGGATTGTATAAATAGAGCGAAGCTCTAAGTAGTTAAGACAATCAAATAGATCAAATGATGAAGATGTATGTGAGATAGATCTAAAGTGTAAAGTCTAGTTTTGGGTCATAGCATAGGTAGAGGCTCTACAGTTGAGTTCGTAGAGGCCTAGTAGTCCACAGTTGAGTGCGCGGACCCCTGCAGCTGAGTGCACAGGGCGGTTTGAGTCTGTAGTTCTCTAGAAGTATTAATAAAGAGAAATTTCTATCAATTATGCGTCTTTTTTCCTGTTTTATGCATCTGTTTATTGGGTATGAATTTCACATCTAATGCTTATATGATGTGCGAATGTGTATAATTGTATTGGCTAAGTGAATGCAAGTTAGAATACCAATTTATGTGAAGATAGTTAAGGTCTGTCGATAAGATAAGTAACATACTTAGTCTAATTCGAGAATTAGTGCAGTTCGTTGCCTTAGCAGCGTGAAATCATCTCAGCCCCTAGTTAGGGCTGCATGAAGGTCGATTGTAACACTTTGCGAAGGTACTGAAGGGTGGAATAGAGCACGAAGATACCTGCACGAAGGTGTTGGATACCTATACCAATAGGTTTCATTTTTCATGATTGGATATCAGAGGTCCAAATATGCTCTGCTTTGGCAAATGCAAAGATCTCATATTTTCCTGAGAAGGCAGTGTCTACATCAGTTTTGATAAGAATTCAATTTTTGATGGATGGTCCAACAGTCTAATCTGGATCATGCCATGTTTTCAATTTCCGTGTTGTAGTATAGAGAATGATATCTGTCCAAACTGTTTAATCTTGGCAGATCAAGTAGCTAGGTAGAGAA
Source organism: Pinus taeda (assembly GCA_000404065.3). NCBI lineage: Eukaryota > Viridiplantae > Streptophyta > Pinopsida > Pinales > Pinaceae > Pinus > Pinus taeda. The sequence goes on along the minus strand of APFE030181112.1, from coordinate 1,173 downwards.
ACAAAGGTTCCCAACTGTTTAATCTGGGGCCTTGGAAGAAATAAGGGTTGTGTTAGATAGGAGATGTAAGCAAAAGCCAATGAAAAGAAAAAGCATTCAAAGGGTTTGCAAGTCCAAGTGCACCCTCCAAGAAGGAGAAAAAAATGCTAGGAAATCTAGTTGGGTAGGTAGCTGGGGTTGCAGAAAAGTTGTCTCTTCCAAGACTAAGCTTGCTGAAGCATCTACAAGAAAGGCAACATACTGATGCATGACTAATTCCCCTGTTTTCATATGTATATTACTCATAACTAACTCCCTTTCCCAAGATACACAAAGCACAGAGATTTATATATTTGAAGAATTCTTATGGCTTTAAGAAGCCACATTTCTTGTGCAAAAATCTTTTCATTTTGATCTACTCCTTATTTCAAGTTGTTTTTCAAAGAAAACTTGATTGATCTAGCTCCTACTCATGTGCTTCTCCGTGCTAAAATCTAACTCTACTATTCTAGCTCCCTATACCCCACTATCCCTATTATTATAAACACTATGGTGTATAAACCCCACAATGCATAAATATCCCCTCCCTGGCACTATAGCCATAATATTCCGCCCCTGGGGCTTGAATTGACACCTGGTCAAGGTCAAGAACCCATGACTTGTCTTCTGCTCCACCTCAGACCAGTTTCCCTACCCAAAAGGCCATTAAACCTTGAAAACCTTAAAGAAACTTGAAAAAATATTGAAAACCTTACAAAAACACCCTTCCCCGCTTTATCCTAAGGTCGGGGGTCATTCACATTGTTCACATTTCATAAACCTTTTAAAAACCCTTTTGTCCAAAGTTTCCGCCTTCGGAAACAATAACACCCAAAACTTTACAAAACCTTTGAAAATCTTTTATTTCTATGATTAGCGGGCAGAAATAAATTAACGAGAAAAACTATTGAAAAATTCACCAAAGGAGTGTTTATTGCCCGGAGGGCCCCGCCATCCACGTCTGCAGAGGAAATTATTATTTTATTGCCCGCCTGCTTGTACTTATTCTCCGTGCAGGTTGACCATCCGACGGCCGTCCGATCGCGCCTGATCCAGATCCACGGCTGAGGTTGATTTCGGGCCATCCCGACGTCCGCACGATAACCAACGCCGCTGCTACCGTCCGCGCAAGTCAGGCGCCCGACGACCGTCCGA
>APFE030181092.1:9514-54194 GCA_000404065.3 Pinus taeda | reverse complement strand
TAGCGGCAACAACACTTCCGTCTTTATAGATGTGAGTGGTATGCTTCCTGGTTGCCATAATTTTGCTTTCCATTTTTATTGCTAACCTAAATGCCTTCTCTAATGAATCGGTTTCCCAAAGGCGAACATCATGTTGGATATTATCCTTTAAAGACCCTATGAACACATCAATCCTATGCTCCTCTGGAATATCTTTTACCCTTATGTTCAATTTTTGGAACTCCTCAATGTGCTCCATTATTGAACCCTTTTGTTTGAGACTTATCAATTGATTAAAAAAAGTGTTGCTTTTTGTATCCTCATAATGTGCTATCAATTCTTCCGTAAAAATTGCCCAAGTGATAAATTGCTTACGAGAGCAAAGCCATTGATACCATACAAATGGATTTAGTTCCAAATATATAGTTGCAATACATACCTTTGGTGTGTTTTGCACATTATTGAGATCGAAAAATTGCTCCATCTGTAATATCCATGTTGCGGGATCCTTGCCATCAAACTTCCTCATATCAATTTTTGGAACATGGTGGGTATTAGATCCAACATTAGAGTCTATGGAATCATGATTACAATTTTTTTTGTTGTCATCATGAGTTTCCTTTACTACCCTTTCACCATTCATGACCATTTCTTGTAGCAACTTATTCATATTAATTTTCAATTCGTCCATGTCTGTCTTCAAATCTATCTTCAAATCATCCATCTTAGCTTCTACGCCCTTCTTTAAACCATCCATATTAGCTTCTACATCTTTCTTTAAACCATCCATCTTAGATTCTATTCCTTTTTGTGCAAGTGACAATTGTTGTACTTGGTCTCATAATTTTGATATATCATGTTAGATTTCTTCCTCTTCTTCATGGGTCATGCTAGAGCTTTCAGGTTGACTACTAGGTGTTTGGATTTTCTTTCCTTGGGGCATCAATTACCAATAATAATTCTTTACTATGCCCTTTGAATTCCTTCAAACTAATTTTTCAAACCAATCTTATGCAAAACTTTTAAAAAAACTACACACCTTTTTTCACTTTGTAGGAGCTCGATATTGAATCTGATGTATCTCTGTAATTTCAGATCATCCAGTTTTGAATTTGTAATTTGTGGTATCCCTCTGTGTCCTCTTTCCAATGCCACCAGTATGATCCAAATTGGATTCTCTAAGGAAGAGTTATGCGAAATCTCCCACAGTGACCTAATTATAGACTAGTTCAGTAGAGCGAACAGGTATGACATGCCACGAGTCACTGTTTCCACCTTTAGCTCTGAAAAATATATAGAAGAAACTAAAGTCCATCCTCTTTCTACACCTTCTTATGAAATTTCAATCCAATGCTTAGAGCAAAACTTATGACGATTTTCCCCAGGTCACCTATTTGGAATGTAATTCAGGAGTCTGCAAAAAGCCCAAATTCCTCAGATCATATCTCGGCAAATATGGTGTACAAAGCTCTGAAATTCAGAACCAATATTTAGCGCCATGTCTTCTCAAATGGGTTTTTATTTCAACTTCTGAAACGTCGCAGAAAAAAAGTTATAGCTCAAATGCCACGATGACCTGTTTGGAGCAGGGAAACCCTAGAATCCAAAGCTCTGATACCAAATGTTATGTAACCAACTCAAGAAAAATGTAGAAAAGATAGATCAACGCCTTATAATTCTGCCTCTTCGAGGGGGTAAACTCCTTTACATTACATAAATGAACAATTCTTAGATGATTCAAATGACAAAACCTCCTTTCTATATATAGGAGTCTAAGGAGTCACAATATAACCTAGCCGACCTAACAATAATAATATAAAGCCACCAAAATAACAATAGAGGGATTCTATGGGGAACAGTAATAAAAATATGAGGACAATAGGGGCAGAACAATATTAATAAGGGGTATAACTACAATAGTAATGGGGTAATCACTAGTATTATAGGGACCCAACATTTGAACTGAATTTCATGATTCAAAGGTTATTGGGACTCAAACTGAGCCCATATTCACCCAAATTGTTAAGGAACAACATGCAACTCTTGTAGAAGCAGCTTCCCAAACAGAGAGTGTTCATTTTCGTAACTTAGCTGTTCAAATGGAGGTGCTACCTCCCGACAACATGGCCACCCAAATAGAAAGATTGATGGTCCATAATAAAGGTACACAGACTATGAGAATTCAATCCCATAATAAGAAGACACAAACAATAAAAATCCACTCTCATAGCACTAATATGTAGACAAATATTCAAGCCAAAGGTATTATGACAAGCAGCAACCCTAGTATAGAAAATCTACAAGAAAATCTGGCATAGGTTTGGCTTAGCATAGAATGGCTTGAAGTAGAAACTGTCCCCCAATAGAGATACTAGGAATTACAGAGGCAACTGCAGGACATGAATATCTCAGAAAGTGAGGCATTTGATCAATATAGAATGGCAGAAGAGAGGACTGAGAAACTAAAGCTTAGATTGGAAAAGGCCATAAGTCAAATGGATACTATTTGCACCTTATATACTAGGATATTGGCATGGAGATCTCCTGCCAATAAATATGCCCTGTTTTTGTTGGAAATATAATTACAATTGAAGATCAAAGCTATCAAAGCTGGAAAACCAATAGAGTTGAAAACAATTGAGGATTTCATAAACTGTTGTAAACATCATGGGATAAAAGTTCAGAGACTATTGTATGAGTCTTACATACATAATTTTGTATTAGAGGAAGACATTGAAAAGAACCCTTGTCCTTTTTGTGGGGGATGTGTAGTTCCAGAGTTTCATTTCATTCGATGATAATCAATTGAGATGGTTCAAGGCTCATAACACTTTCTAGAGGCAAGAAAATGGACTAGACCTGTGGGTCAGAAGTGAACCAAAGCATCCGTTACAAATGCTGGCCAGTCACAAAAGTCTGATGAAAAGGGAAGGAGTAATCAAAATCTTAGGGCCCATTCACAAAGAGATTGTCCAGAAGTGAGTACAATACTTCCTCTCTATTCAAAAAAGCTCCTTGGCTGTAGCCAAGTTTAGGTGGACAATTTTTAATAGTAATGTACAAAACATGGAGCCATTCAATTATAAAAACTTTAAGCTTGCTGCAGAACACTTTGTTACTTACAGCAACCTCATCTTAAGGGGAGGTCCTTATTGGCTGGGTTATCGGTTTCATAGCCCTATTGTTTGGTACCCTGTCGTAGGTTATAAAGCTATATATGAATTACTTGAAGGGCGGACAGGTCCCATCTTTGAGCTCTTGGCCAAAAATCATGGTTTCAGACTGCTTTACAACATTCCTTCTCCAACTTATTCCTTGATCACTCTGCGCACGAACTACACGGTTTTCATGAGGACATGAAAAAGGGTTGGCAGGGGAGTATGTTAAGTCATGGAAAAGGTATGCATATGTTATTTATCTCATCATCATTTTCCTTTACTTATATCCCTTTTATATCCTAAAATGTTAATATATCAAAGGATTATGGTAAGAATGAGGAAATTATCTATAATTATAATGTAGTTGATCGTTATCCTTCTTTATGCAGGAAAAATACGAAAAGGGACAACTATTGTTCCCTAACCAAGGAACAGTAAAAAAGCAACAAGCCAAGGAAGGAGCACGACAGTTACACATAAGGACAAAATGAATCACAGGGATCTGCATGAGAAGGGAAAGATGACTGAAGTTGGAAAATTGTGCGAATACCTCAGGATCTGTTGATCTTGGGGGATCACTTTTACTATTTATATTTTTACCTCTTTCCCATTATACAAGGCAACAATTGTAAGCAGAAGGGGGGAGAATTACTATCGAGAAATTGTAACTTTTATCACTCACTCTCGCTATTGAGCAGAGCACGAACTTACTATAACGCTTATGCAATGATTAATATATAAAACAGTTGCTTTTTCTTCGCTTCTCCTAAATTAATCCAGTGGTGTTCACTGGTGACTAAGGGCCTGGCCCTGATGGATTCACTTGCTATTCCTGTATCATGCATTTATGATTCTTGCAGTGTGATGGTTTGATTGAATTTCTACTTTCTGCACTTGGATTGCTTTGGTATTTCCTATTTTCCAATCTCAATGGAATTGTTCTCTTTATATATGTTGGAGTAATATTGTTGATCCAGTTTATTGTTATTTCAGATCTAGTTATTTAGTTAATCATTTTGTTTTGAGATAATCTACTGTAAGGAGTATTGATTACTGCTATCAAAGCTCTCAGATTGAGATCATCTGCTGCTTATATTAAGAATTGTGCTTGATTGAGGATAAATCAGTTAGAAGAGGAATGAGTTATTACTACTGTATTCTCCACTAATGATTGCTATTACTTTGATGAATTTCTGATTTAGTCTCATTAGAGGATTAGGTTTTCTTTTAATTGCAATTAGACTTTATTTAATGGATCCATTTACTCTTGTATTTGAAAGAACTATAATGTAATTTCGAAGCATTACTCACTGAGTTAAATAGCCGCCACATACTATGTACACTCTTGAAATAGAAAGACTTGCCCAGATTGATAATTAATTTGAAGATAATTAGGAGTTAAAAAAGCACCTTTTATCACTTAACACATCCATCAAAGGTTGGTGCCTCATTCAGGTTATTTCAAGCATCATCAAAGGTTGGTGCATCAACCAGGTTGTTTCCTATAATAGTTCATTTCTTGCATTATTTCAAGGTTGGTTCGTAACGTAGGTTGTAGCTTAAAGCATGTTGGTGCTTGCAATTTTAAGGGATATGTGTATCCTTCTGGTTGGTTCTCGTAAGAATTGTTAATTTAAGATTGAAGAGTGAATCTAATAATATTTTTGGTTTTCTCCTAGGAGGGTTTCCACATAAACAATAGCATTCTTATGCATTGATGTGATGACTATTACTTGATGCATTATTTATATTTATTATTTTTCGACATGATGCTTTTTGACGAACTACTATATAATTAGTTTTTGATGAAATGGTTTTGATTTTCTAATTGTCTATTACACTAATTCATCCCCATATTAGTTTAATATTTAGTGTAAATGAAATTCCTAACACATCTCTAATATTGTCCCTCTTTTTTATTGGAGTAAAGGTTTTATCATAGTTAATACGTAGTTTTTCAGAAAACATTTTGGCAATTATCCTTCTATTATTTATTATACATTCCTTTCTCATATAGTTTTTTCTTCTACACCCAGTTAATAGTAATTTCAGTTCTATCTATTGGAAAATAAATAAGATTCCATATGACATTCCTTTAAATAGCTTGCTTCTCTTCATCCATGGCCTATAGCCATAGCTCTTGTTTCACTACTTCTTCAAAATAGGAAGATTGATAGTATAATAAGGAAAATTAGCTTGCTAATCCATATCATCGCATGGATTATATATTTCCCTTAAAATCCCTATCCCGTGTTTTTTCATTAAATATTAGGACTCCCTCCAAGGACTATTTCTCTAATTTCTCATTGAATTTGATAAAATTTTGATGGAAGAAGAACTGCCTTCTTGAATTTCCACCTATAACCTTGGAAATCTTGGTGGATGGATATTTTGTCCTACACATTCAACCTATTCATCTGTTCAAGCATATGGATTTATATTAACCATGTTTCATTCTCTTAATCCACATAATATTCTTCCTCTAATAATTTTACATCTATTCTAACCACAAAGTTGTTAGTGTTTATATTATAGAATCTATAGGCTTTATACCTTTAGTTATACTAAACAAAAATGCATTTTGACTCTTGTTCCCAACTTTCCTCCTTAGTACTTCTAGTACATGATATGCATATGGAATACAATCGACAACTCTAAAATGAAAGACACTTGACCTTGTGCCACTCCATTTTTCCTGAGGCACTTTGCATTTCACACCATTTGGTGGATTTTTGTTCAATATGTAGTGGAAAAGAAACATATTCAATCTAAAAATAATTCAACAAATTTCTAGCTCTGAGCATGCTTCTTTGAATGTTCATAATTTTCTGATTCTTCTTTTCAACCATTCCATTCTATTGTGAGTTATATCAGAAATTCATTTTAGTTTCTTATTGTCAACCATAGTTTTCAAATTATGTTGTGGCATACATTCCTCTAGGGAAAATTTTAAGAAACCCCATATTTATAAAAAATGGGCAAATCCCCATGATACATAGGAAAAATGGAAGGTGGTTTTATCAACAATATAGTATGTATATATAATGTTTTTGGTGAATCTCTAAGCATATTATATTATCCTGTAAAATCATGGCAAATATGTTAAACTCATTTTTCCTTTTAGTTAAAAAATTATAAAATCATAAAAGAAGATAGACATAAATGTTTACTGCAAAATATAGTACAAACTATAGTTATGTTGAGACTATGGTGTAGGCCCAAAGATTGAGAAGAGAAAAATATATATTTTTTGAAGGGAGCAGGGCATCCCTGTGAGTGCCAAGTGGAGAAAATATTTAAAAAGTGTGCGACTGCCAAAAGACAACATTGTACCATACATCGGGCCTACTCTTACATTGCCTCTGACATCACAACTAGCTCAACGTTTATAGTGTAGGGTTCCCTCGAGTAAGTAGCTTTGAAAATTAACGTCGGTGTCATCAATGGTTGTGCTCAACCTAGACAACACAAAGGGACGAAACGACTTACCGCCAAGTGTGCCCCCGAGGCTGGTTTTCATATTTCACTTCAAAGTCACTCCACTCACACCACATCACACCACCTCACTGACCATAATTCTATGTCACCTTCCATGCTGGCTGCCACGTCACCCTTATGTACTCTTTTTTCTTGACTCTACATTACCTTAATTATAATTTTTCTCCCATTTCTCTTTAAAATCCCTGAATTTACTCATTTCTTCTATTTTATTTTCCATTTTCGAATTCGCTGCATATTCTAGCTATTTCTCTTGATGACCATTGATAATTGACTCTAACATCGAGCTACATTCAAACTACCAAATGTTTATTATTGAGTTTCTTAAACCAACTCATGTTTTTGGAAGTAAATCTGAAAATGACCAAAACATCCACTTTATCCAATTCTTCTACCCATACACCGCTAATAGGAATGGAGCATGATATTTTTGACTGTGTTTTCCCATTTAATTTAATGGAGGTACATCAAAACATTCTAGCCATTCAAGTTGAGTAAACAATTTCCTCAAGAATAGTTAAATTAGGCTTATTCGCTGCGATTATCCCTTAAACCTACTTTTTCCTAGAATTCGTTAGTTGGTTAACCTCATCTTTATACCCACAAAGGTGTTATGTGATGAATTCCCTTGGTGAAAACGTTATGCACGTGTCTTCCTTGTTCATTTGGAAAGCCATGGATTTTCCCCAATTTGATAATTACACTACATCTTCTGATGAAACCCTTATGTTTGTCTACCAGAGCCTATCAATAGAGGATATAATTAAATTGTATAGCCTAGATTTTCCTCCAAATACATTTCTTCCACCAGAGTCTACAAAATTTCCCATAGTTTATCCTTACGATGCGATTAAACTGGAAGACTATTCTCTAAATTTATGGATCAGAGAAGTCTTAGATCTTCTGAAAGTGTCAGATCAATTTTATCTGTAATTATGGGAATTTTGTGAAGATATAATATCACAATGATTGATTGTCAAGAATTAGGGCTTTTACAGTTAGTGATTCAACTTGGAATTATGTTGGATATTCCCACATTTTAGGAACATTCCATTAATCTACAACTTATCGAATACAATCTTTTTAGGCGCTTTAGCTTCCCTTCCTTAGTGCTATACCTCTTCCTATATGTTCATTTTGACCAATTCATGGATTTGGGTCTAAATGTCATAGATATAAAAACTTAGAAGAAATTAGTGATAAATTACATTGATATGATTAGGTTTAGAAATAATAAGGAAGGATTATCTTTTTACATTTCTTCTTTCATGTCAATTGTCTACAAAATCACCAATAATACTACTCCTCTAAGAATTTTACAAAAGCATCCATCTCTTTTACAATTGAGCAAATATTTAAAATTTAGATATTGGTTGTTATTCAAAGAGTATGTAGAAATCAGATTATATGGAGCAGAGGTCCGACCATATAGGCTTCCTTATTTCATGCCCATGAGAATACTTTTATTGGAATTTATTAGAAAAAAAATTGAATGTAGATCAACTATACTTTGTCCCAACTAGGAAAGGATTTTTGTTTAAATTACCTAGGATTGTTGGCCCCTTTATTGTAAATAACAGAGAAGATGTAGAGGATATTGATAAAATGACGCAAGAAATCAACTTTCAATAGGGGGAGAACTGGAACTATGATCCACACTAGGTCATTCAAAATAGGAGGTTGGAAATATCATGTACCCGATATCTCCATCAATCAAAGCTAGAACTTGGAAAATTGGAAAATTTTGGCATGGTGGAGGAACGAGAGAATATGGAGGTAGAAAACACTCCTCCTACTAAAAAGGGGTTGAAAATAAGTTTTTTTGATGTCATATTTCTTGATGGAGAAATTTATCACGGAAGTAAGAAAGCAATAATGACAAGATGTGATACATAATTTGAACAATTCATGGAAAGACCTCCAAGTGAGGATGGTTTGAGTTGTAGTTGGGAGGGATGAAGTGTGAAGCATCATCTCCAATTCCATATGAAGAAGAGAACAATTCCTTGAATGTTTTAAAGTATAGATATCAACAAATTGAGGAGAGGAACATGAAGATCAAGTATGATCCTATGGCTCAACTTGAAGCTCAATCAATTTCTTGTTGTCAAACTAGACTTCTTTCAACTATGGATTTGAAGAGAAAGTAATTGAGATTTTAATTCACTCACCCTGTGGCCCAATCAATTTCCTTTGGTGTATATTTTAGAATAATTAATTTATCTATGAACAATAAATAAATTACATTTCTAGATAACATAAAATCGCAAATGAAGATAGGGGAGTTAATATATAATAATCTCAACAAAACATCATTGGAATCAATAATGACAAATGATTTATTGGAGAGGTGATAGATCAATTAAAGTTTGAAAGGGCCAATTACAAAGCTCTTCATACTAATAATGAAGAGTATAAGAAGTTGATAATCAAGCTTTGGGTAAACTCATAGGATAAAGCAACAATTCAGTCCTTGATCCAAAGTGCAGATTATGAAATCCAGTCTTTAAGGAGGACACCAATGTGTGACTAAAGCTACCTGCAATAGAGCATGTTCAAGCTCGAGAAGTGGGCCAGATCAAAAAAGAAAAGGAGCTCCTGACTCATGAGTTACTCAACACAATAAGGAAATAAAAATTCTTAATCACCTCAATGTGGATATGCAATAGAAGACGGACAATCATGTCTGCACAATTGTAGTATAGTTTGATTCTGAAGACCCAATTAAAAATCTTACTGGTGTTTTGACAAAGCTAAATAGCTAAGAAGATGAATTGAAGAAACTACAGAAAAATATGGATGATGTAAAAAAACAACTGAAGCATAAGGAGATACAACTAAATATTTCTAAAGATAATGCAACTAAGCATCAGAATAAATACAAGTCATCATGTGATGAAATCAAATAACTAAAAGAAAAGGTAAGAGGTGACATGTCTCTTAATCAAACGAGAGAGATCATCTAGAATCATATCATTCAACAAATCAAAGTCGTCTAAGATAATATGGCAGTCATAACTAAAGAAAAGGAAATTCTTAGGGCATCTGAAGCCATCATCTACACGAATAAAACTCAATCACAGTAAATTGCACATTTGGCTAAAATAATCATTGATTATATAAATTTTAAGTCTTCTAAAAAATTAATGGTAGTAGACGTTGTATACCAAATGATTGTGGTGTGAGAAATAACCAAGAGGTGCAAAAGAGCATGTATAGGAAATAAGGAGAAATTTGATTGTTAGAAGTCAGGGAATCTATCATAACTTTCAATTATAGTTCTGACAAGAGAGTTAGAGAAGGGTTACCTTCATGTTGGGATCAATAAGGCAACCGCCTTTCTTTGGAACAATATGAAATATTGTTGGTGGAAGTAAAATGTAATATTAGCGCATCTCATGAGAAAAAACAAATTTGAATGGAGCTACAATCGTGAACTGCTTCTAGAGGGAATTCTAGGTGTGATGGTTAGTCAAAAATTTATTCACTAAGAATCCCACATACACTAAGGTAACCAACATAGAAATTACCTTCAACAAAATGTTATAGTGTCAAATTCCTGACTTATCCCTTTGGAAAAAGTGTCAGATCTTGATTTCATAAAGAATGTTTGAGTTGTGCAGACTGGATATTCATGAAGTGAGCCTAAAGTTGCACAAGATTCCCACGTTATCAAATGAATATTTTTAAATATTTTAAACTTTTGGAAAATGTCTCATTTTGTAATTCTAAGAGTTATAAATTTCAAATATTTCAGTCTCTTAATTATCGTGAGGATGGAATGGTTAAAAGTAGTCATGACAGTTGAAAATTTTGATAATTGTTTTCAATGTAAAAGTTCCTTTAAAAGAAGACCAAGGAATCAATTTTGGGTTTCTGACTTTGGCCTAGAGAAATAATTTTTGTTGTGAAATGTAGAAGATTTTCTACGATAAGTAATGGAATTTCAAATATGATACCGAATTTCTATTGAGTATTCCATGTTTCTTTTTCTATGTAAGTCATTTTCATTTATGTACCTAGATTAATTGTTTAATTCCACTTAGTTTACTAAATACGCTAGGTTTAGTAAATACATATATAAGATTTATGTTTATTTGTTATTGTTCCACTTCAGATATTCACACTTATTTTAATTAACTTTTTATTTATCATTTAGTATGTGACACATTATGAAAAACATGATTATTAAATTCAAAACCTTCTATAAATCAAATGCAATTGAAAACACTTATGATAATGTGGAATTTATTTCCAATCTTGTAATGCTTCAATCTCCCGGGTTAGTCTAGTTTTATGTCTCGGAAGCCTGAGATAAGAATCTGTACAAAACAATGTTGATCTCATGCTAATAGTCTCCTATGATGAATGCACAAAAACCTAGTACATAAACCATTTTTCTCTTTGTTTAGCTACCCATGCCTCATTTCCTTTTCCAAATATCAATAATTATTTTCCAAGAAAATATAAAATAAACATAGTAGTCTACTAGATACTAAAGTGAAGGTTCTAAAGTCATGCCACAAAGTGAAAGGAAATAAAAACAACTTTCTTGAAATGACCAAATATATAAAGAAAACAATAATAATTGTAAAACTAGATTAATATCTATGAATCTAAAAATGAAATAAGAAATAAACATATTTAGGGGACTAACATAATATTTTACCAAAACGAATCCAAAACTCAATACTTAACAAAATACCCCAAACACAAGCAACATATAAACCATTAAAATTTTCCAAGATATCAGACCTAGACATCAAGGTAGTTTCAAGTACTTGAATGAGCCCATTGTTTCTTTGAGATAGTCTTGTTAAATTAGTTATTTATCATTTAATACTAGTAAGACACTATCCATGTGAAAAGAAATGGGTCCCATTTTCATGAAATCCTGCTTCATTTCCTGTCAGGGATAAGAAATGAAAATGTAATGATTAAATCTGAAACATCATTCTTAAAATAACACACATCAAAGAAATGTAGCTACAATGTTACAATGAAAAATACAAAATATAGAACCTATTTTTACCTAAAATTGACGTATATTATTCTTACATGATCAATGGAATATTTATATCAAAACAAGAGTCTCCTCACATATATCGAATTAGATTACATCTTAGCGTATATAAATTTCCCCGTTCTCATCTTGGTCCTTATTTTCTACATTGTGAACATGATATTCTCCAAATGGACTATCATTATGAGGCTCCAAAACATTATGTTCTCTGTCAAGTTCATTAGAGAAATTTCTATATTGTTTCCTCCTCTTCTAGCAAAATTGGATTGCCAAAGAGTTAGTGCTCTTTCATATGGAAAATTGTTAATGTCATACTTTGTTACATATAATCTTAATCATGTATCCACATGTTTATCAATCTTGTTCCTCAACTTTGATTTCAAGAATGATAGTGCACTAAACATTCTCTCATCCTTTACTGATCCCAAAATCATGGTTTGACACAAATCTGCTAATTGAAATATTGTGATATGTTTTCTTGTAGGTATTGGCTAGCACTTAAAGTAGTCCATAATCTTGTTATAGCACCATTTTCATTAGGATTCTCCAAAAAAGGATATTTCTTCCACATTTTTTCAGCAAAGCGTCCACCTTGTTGATATAATTTTGATGAATGTAAAATGCCTTCAGTTTGTTCTCCATGTATCGAGGCTTTCTTGCAAAAATGGTCTACTAAACATTTTAATCTTTTTTGAAAATTGGCTTTTAAGTTCTTGGACATTGACAATTGTTCCAATATTGAGGGTATACCACACTATGGCCTCCAACAATTCATCTTGAGGAAAACGTTCTCTTATCTCTGATGATAATGATCCTGCAATTTCTATCAAATTTCGTCTCACTAAAATCAAAATATTATCAAATTGGCCTCTTTAGATGTGGAAACCTTCAGTGATTCATCCCATATTACTAATATGATGACATGGAACCTTATACCCACACATTCTGATACATAATATCCCTTTTCATGAAATGTTGAAGTTTTTTAGTATTTTCTATATTGATGATCTTAGTCGAACTTGTAAACTATGGACAACTAAAATAGTCTATAATCATATACAAATATCCAATGTAAGGCATGATAACTTTCTTGCATTTGTGTATTCTACAATATACATTGTGTGATTCAGATACATTTTCATGAGGACATTTACTCCATGTAGCATAGGAATAATTCTTGCCAATGTCAATAATGTCTCTATATTAGTTAATCGAAAAATAAGATCTTGAGCTTTGTATACATTGTAGTGATTTTCATACATCCATACTACCAAATATTTGAACTCACTAAATAGTCTTTGGGCTAGTCCATTCAATGAGATCAATATTTTATCAACATCTTTCAATATTTTTTTGCCATCTGTAACACCATCTACAAAACCTTGAAACTCCAAAATTGTTTGGGACTACGAGAAAAGTATGCATGAGTCTCACATACAAGATCTTAAACTTCTGAAACTGATGGAAACATGCTTATTATTTTAAATGAAATATTCATCCTACAAGCCATACAATGAATATTAAGCATATATGGCAAGGATGATAGTCGTAGTCTAACACAAAGGCGTTCTTTGTCCTTGCATTATTTATGCTCCATCTGCTCTAGCACATACCAACTTTTTTTCAATCATTAAATGACCATTCCACTTTCTTTTGAGTTGTAGAGGTTTTTCTCATTTGTTCAAGCCTAAATATATAGGAATGCCTAATATGATCATTAACCATATAAATTCTCATGCAGATCCACCATAACCTCATCCAAAGACAATCCAAAAAACCTAACATTTGTAATCCTATCTTTCAAATCATGCTTTTCTACTTGACCTATATATCTTGCCCATTCCCAACCACTGGTCATAGATGAATGAGAAGATGGAATGTTTAACACTCAAAGAAGAGATATATATTTCATATAATATGGATAATTTTTCATAAGAGGAGCTCTAGTTAAGATGTGAAATACAATGCTTAATTATATTGTCTTGGATAACAAACTTCTTTCCATCGTCTTTCCAAATAGATATATTATGTTTCCTCCACTTACCTCAAGTTTCCTCTTACTAAATATTTGTTGTATTCTTATACATATTGGATATGTCAACATTCCTTAGAATATTTCCATCTCAGAATAGATTTCTTTTGACCATTTACAATTTTATTTTTGTCCACCTTTCATTCATGTTTCTTTATTGTATCTAGCTTCATCTGGAATTTAACTACCTTGCCAGTTTTCCAACTAAATGCATTAGATATAACTTCTCTAGAAATCTCATCCTCATTTGTAGCAGGTATTTCTTCAATAAATGCAAAACTTGAAACCCAATCTTCTTGGAATTGTCTCCCTATGGTCCAATCAACTTTTTTCCTTTTCCCTGAATGGATTCTATCACCTTCCAAGGAGAAAGATTCAATATTTTCAACACCAATTTCTATTAAAACTACATTTATCTCACCCCAATGACTTGAGGAGCCTATTATTTCAGCAATCATATGGATATTAGATGAATTTTCACAATATTTAGCATCTCTCCCAGTAAAAAATTATTCAAAGGAGTGTTAAGCATGAATAGAATTTGTATTATTGGATGGAGACTTGTGGAAATATGATAATACATCCATTTTCCTTGATGGTTTCTTCCACCGTTATATTTTTTCATCTCAATGAATATTCCAAAAGTAAAAATTCAACTTTTTCTAGTAACCTACATCAATAGTTTCTAAAAGTTGAGAATTACTAGATTTGTGGCTAGTATTCAAACTATACTATATGGCATAGTTTAAAATTACGTATGAATCAAACAGGATTTAATCACACCCCATAAAAATAAACATCAACTAAAGAAGGAAATATATATTCTATGCCCCATTTTCGATTTTGTCTTGAACTCACTTATGGACATGGTACAATAGATTTTTACTTTTTCAAAGATTTTAGAGAAAAATGTTTACATTTTCCCTTCACGATTATGTGTATCGAAATTGCTTCAATGAGATATCCTTCATATAAATTCACTTGTTCATAGAAATTAGAATTTTACTTTTCAAAAGAATTTTTGGTTAAACATTGAAAGAACATATATCAGAAGTTGAATTTTTGGGCAAAATGCAATTTCACAAAAAAACATCTTTAACAATGGTAATGGGAAATATTAAGACATAATTTAAAATAATTCATTTGTATAAAATTAAAATAGAATTATCCCTTGGGAAAATATTGAAAGAACATATATTTCATCTTGCTTCCTATGGGATGTCCTATAATTTACTAGTACAAGGAGAAGAAATTAAATATGCTGAATAAAGACAAAAATTTGTAGTTGGGAGAAGATCCACATCCAAGAGATTAAGAGATCACGAAATTGAGACACTCGATTGAAGGAAGTCCAAGTGTTTATGTAAACTAGACAAACAATTTGAAAATGAAAATAAAATCCATATTAACACTGAGGTGGAAGGGAATAAGAAAATAGAGAAGGGAAACATTGGGAAACAATTATTGACAGAGAAGGTGGAAGGGTCTGATTCTACAGAATGTAACCATATTGATGTTATAGTTAGAAACCATGTCAAGAGATTAATGCTATAGATATGAAGGAGATCAATACTATGATTGAGATGGAGGAGGTAATTGTATGGATGTTGGATATGAATGAATCCAAAGGAATAGCAAGCAATACAAACTCATTAATTTCTACAAAATCAGATAACTCTAACATTGAGATTGAAATTTCAAAAGATTTGAAGGATAGAGGTTAAAGTTTCAAAAAATATAAACTTTTACTATTCAAAAGATCATGCATCAGACAATTTGATGGTTCCATCATCCAATTGTTGGAGATCGAGGCTACCCAGATCAATGGTCCACAACCATTGTGGGTTTTGAACTAGTTTGGTCCTTAATGCCTCTTCCAAAACCTAGAATCACGAATAGTCACCACATGGCTCAAGGAGACTCTATGTGGGATACTCATGAGGATTATTAGTCATGCACTTTACATGGTCCACACCAATACCAAACATTAGATCAATTCATCTATTGATCCCTCTAAATACTAACCTGGAATTAAATGTTGATCGGGGCTGCTAACTCATTTCCACATCATCACTGACTGTGAAAACACCTACAAATATTAATAGGATCACATCACTAATACTTATTCTTACAAACACATGACTAGAGGCACATGTGACACATCAAAGAAAAATTGAACCAAAACAATCCATGGACTTTATGTGAGGTGCTTCTCCCTTAACTATTTACTAGTGAACAAAACAACTGAACCAAAACAATCCATCATGTATTTTAAAAACTGGAGCATCCAAAATTTTCCAACCATTCAGGCCACCAATTGATGAACCAGACTGAGACTACTTCCCAATGACCAAAAACCCCCATAAAGACTCAATATATCATGAAGTTGGTACACTTTGTTTTGCAACCCAAGTGTCCTCATGTGAGGTGCTCATCCCTTAACTATGTTCTCGTGATTTGGATGGATTCGTTTTGAGTGTAGATATCATAAACATTTATGTAAGGGAATTACATTGTATATGTAAGAAAAACCTTAAAATATAGGATGACTTCAATGATAGTCAAGGGAAAAGTAAGGCCTAACTAATGGCATTCCTAGAAATCAGGGACCGATTTGAAGCAAATCAAAATCCCTCCTACATTGTGCTACATGCAAATGAATTTTTGAAGGCGAACTTACTAGAAATAGTGTTGGGAGGGGGGGTGGTGGTGGTGATTGGAAGAAAATCTCACCCACAATCGACTTTTTTAAGGCTAATCTGTGCTTGGAGTGAAAATTTAGAGAGGGAAAATATGTCTTCTCTATAATTGTTTCATAATATTGGCGATTAATTTTTTTTATCTCTAATTATTTACTAATTTCTTCGTGAAACATATAATAAATGATTATCTTAAAAAACTTTCGCCATCCAAAATAGGGAACCCATAAATTCATACATGGGCCGAAGATTTTCCCCTTAATTTTACTATGATTCCCTCGTCCATCTAATTTGAGCGCTTTCACATATTTTCCACTTTTTTTTTTGCTACAAGGTTAAACTATTTAAATTTTATGAGTGTCAAGCCCCAAAATTTTCATATGTAATCCATCTTTTTCCTTATGATTATTCACAACCTTATCTAATTTCTATTAATATTATTATCTCTTACACAATTATTAGGTTAATTATCTTTAATTAAGGCATGATGAGGTAATTTGTTATTATCTAATGAATTTCATTTTTTTTAATGATTTAAGAGAATGAATATGGGATTTTCACTAATGATGGTCAATGTGATGGTTCATTCCTATGATAGGTGAAGAGCTCTTGTTCATCTAGCTCAGTTCATGTCTATACAACACTATTGTGGCACCCTTGAGGGTTCCTGCACTAAGAAAATATTGTGCATGTTGTATTAACAACTTTGTAGGCATATGACATGTCAAATATTTTAGGAAAGCATATGGAGTTGAAAAAAAAACAACTGGTCAACCAACTTCTACATGAAATACATTTCTTCTAGCACGAGTCTACCTACACTAAAGAGAAATCAAGTTTGGGATTTGATAGATTGACACACTTTCTATGGAAAATGAAGAACTTTTTTGTCTTTTAACACCTACACATGAGTTGGAATGTACCCAGGTTGCATGTGAGGGTTTCTAGAAGCACAATGAAGAAATCTGCTAAAAATTTTCATAATTTTCAAACTGCCAAGTTTCACTTCAATTTTCATGCAGATGCAGGTGAATCTCAAAATTTTGGCTTAATCAATTTTTTCCCAGCATATAAAATTATATAAAACCAAAATCATTTCCCAAAATTTGCATTTTTATAATATATGCAGGAGATTCTTTGAGCTAGTTTTGTAAAAAATGCATTTTTTTCCATAATTCTAGGATCATGCCCATCAATAAAGAATTATGCACAAGGTCCTTGATTTTTTTGATTGAATGATGGCTGAACCAGACCCGATCAATGGAAAACTAACGGATCTTTATTTATTTATTTTATATTACAATTTTTAAAAAAAACTAACTTATATAAAGAAGGATGTGGCTCCAAGCCTAGTTAGTAGAAATCCATCTTTGTACACTTATGTTGTTGGAGTAAATTCTAGGGGCGCTCTCAAAGACCTCCCCAAGATCCATTCGAGCTGGACTAATGAGCTCAAATGTATAAGGACTAATATTTCAAATAACAAGCATAAATCCATGTTTTCTTTTCATTTTTGTTACATTTTGTAATGCTTCTCTGTAATATGTAATTTAATATTTATTTAAAGAGGGTGCAAGCTGGTTGATTTGGGCCCAACCAATCTAGAATATTATACCTCTCTTAGTTAGTATTGTGTGGATTTATTTTTAAATAGACCATCGTGGTGTGCATATTTATTCGTTCAATATTATATTCGTGTGTAACTTGTTCCGGATTCTTTAATTTCATTTGAAATACTCTATTTTCATTTTAAATGTATGAACCATGTGTAATTTGGAGTATTGGTGTCTCATATTTCAGAAGTTGCCATTGCATACAGTTGAGAAAATTTTGTAATTTCAATTTGTGTTAAGTTGTGTGTAGACCGATTCTTGAAATCACTTATTCATTCCTTTCAGATTTGGTTAGAACGATATTTCAACTCAGGCTTCTCCCTCTATATTTTTTTAAGCCTTGAATTCAAGAGGATTTTGAAGGAAGCTAAGATTTTACATTGGTTCATGAAACACTCTATCCATTGAAACTTTGTTCCATTAATATATGTTCTGGATTTATGAGATCTACTCTGAATGTGACTATATTCTTTATATATGACTTGGTGAAGCTCTAAAACTTTTTTTTGGAATCATTTCCTTAGGTATTGGTGGTTATGGCTTGAACACTTTAATTTAGTTGTTCCAGACCTAAGATATTTAGGGTTCCTCAATTCTTTATGAATATATCATAATATAGTAAGTTCTAGACCCTAAAGTTGCTTGTAGCAATTCAAGCCATAATCAATTATTTCAATATGTATGATTAAAGTGTAGGATTGATCTTGTTTCTTTTCCTTAATTGAGACTTGCTTACTGTTATAATTCTTATTTTCCTTTGTTTAAGAAACATAGCCATTTTGAGGGGAAGCACTTACCTCACCCAACCATTGAAGATTGGTCAATCGTTTAACAAGTTCATTTGAATACGGTGTGACTGGTCAGTAAGTACAATCAATCAAATTTTGTGGTTGATTTTGCAAGTATGGAACAAGGACTTTTGATGATTTAAATGAACTAGAGTGAGAAGGTTGTGAAGAATTGATTTATTTTTTGTTTCATTTTATTTCTCTTGCAGACCTTTCTCTTAGGTGTAGTTTTATACCTTTGATTTGGGATACCATTTTGTTTGAGAAGATAAAATAGAGTGTGATTTTCAAGTTATGCAAGTTTATAAATTTGATCTATATACGAGAGTGTCATACTTTACTTTTGGATGCATAGAGACAAAAAATTCAATATAGTGCAAGAATGATTGGAGATTTGTTTGATTGATTTTGAGCACTTTTTTAAATTGAATGAATTAACACCTGTGTTCTTTTGAGACTTTTGATCATTCATCTAGTTTAAAATCTTAGTTTGCTTGATAAGCTAATGAGTGAAGTACCTAGTGTACAGAGTTCTCAATTTTATTTTCTTTCAAATTGTCCATACTTAGTATGGGAATTGAGATGGGAGATTATGCACTGTTTTCAAGAACTTGGAAGATTGTTAGTGCACAGTCTACAGTAAGGAGTGATTTTTCTTTTTGAATGGATAATAACGAGGTATTTATTACATATTGTTGATATATTGTAGGATTAGTGTTTTTATTTCTAATGAATTTTTTGAGTGTAGGATTAGAACATTGATTAACTAGTTCAGGAATCTAAAGGCTTGAGCAGTTTGTAGACAAACTAGGGTTTTGTTTTGTAGGTTGTTGTAGTTTTTCTATGGCATTTCTAGTGTTGCCTCTCAAATTCCACGAACCCTGGAGTGGAATTAAATGTTGGTTGATTAATGCACCATATACTACACTAAAAAAGAGTGTTTCTAATTAATTTTAGGGAAGATAGAACCAAGCTTTCCTTCTAAAATATTGAATAAATGCTAGAAAATAAAATATTTCACTAATGGACTCACTTTTCATGGGTTGACATATATCTTATGTGAGAAATTTATATATAATTCTTATCTTTATAGGAGGCTTTTGGAAAACTATATATTTGTTTCTTTCAAGGAAAGAAAATTTCACAAATGCTAGTTTTATGATTCAATATTGGAAATCCATTAACCATTGACTATTTCTGGAAATTATTGAGAATCCTAAAAGATAGTTGACCATACCTAAAATGACATAATAATGTCCCATATATGCTAGAGATATTTTGTGCGTATAACCCAGACATACCTACATTTTTTATATTCAAAGAGGACATTTTATTCTTGTTTATTTGGACTTTGCAACAAATCTTCTGCTATGTGACTTATCTAGGATTGTGTGCATGGAGTACTTGAACCTAATATTAAAATAATGTCGACTCAAATATATAATACTTCATAGATTATGCTTAATATTTGGTACATACTAAACATAAAAAATATGACTTTTGTCATTTTTCTTAGTTAGGATAGACACAATACCTTTTCTTATGTCCTTAATATGATGATTATCTCCTAAGTTAATTTTAAACTAAACAAAGCTATTAACATTAGAAAACAATTTTTTGTTTACTTTTTTATGTGATTGTTCATTCTACTTCCCTACAATCAATATCTCAAGTTAATATTATTCAATTATGTAACATGAGAATAACATTTATATAGATGTCCCTTCTTCAATTTTGGGACGACTTAAGTCTGCTTATTCAAATCTAGCTATCTCATTTTTGGCAGTCATAGTGTTCCAAATTTTTTGTAGTAGTAACATTGTACCTTGTACTTGTCCATCCATATTTTTCCTTTGTCGCTTTGATTCTAATAATTTTTATAATAATATAATTGTCATAAATATTTTGGTGTAGTTTTTCATTCTTCTTGATGATTACCTCTGTATATTTGACCTCTACCTTTTCTTCCTTTGCCTTTGCCTCTACTGTTGGATCTTTGAGCTTCAAAGGCATGTTATAAGAATTCATCTTCCATTATAATTCTTGACTTATGGGATAATGGAAATCCCCTCAATTATCTACTATTATTTCATACGTATCTTTGGACTCTTTTATGGAAATGAAAATAATGTTAAACATTTTAGGTAGCCTCCTGATAATTTTCTCCATAATTTTCTAGTATTCAGTTGTCTCTCCATGAGTCCTAAGTTGATTTAGAACTTTGATAATCATGGTCATGAACTAGCCAATATCATTTTTCATATTTTTCTACTGTCTATTAAGGGTTTGAATCTCCATAATATTCACTTTGTCAGTCCCTAATATGATAACTCATTAATATTCTAGTCTTCCTTGGACTAGATGATTACATCATATGGGAAAAATGAGTAATATATTTGAAATATAGATCCAAACTTGGCCTTTCTCTCATTTTTCATCATTTTTAAGCTAATTTTTTTGGCTTTTGACATGCCTAATGAGTTGTTTGATCTATCTACATGAAGTCATTCCTCATTTCTTCCCAATATTCCTTTACATGTAGGAAGGTATTCATTCTCGTATACCAAAATTTATTTTCCTTAGAAATTAGAATTGGTCCCAATGTCTTTCCTAGATTACTTGTCAAAGCTATTAAAAAATATCATATCATCAAGAGATATTTTCTATTCTCTCTCAAATATTCTCACAACCAAAACCCTGAAAGGTTCCTACAACTAGACTTCATACACTAGCTAGAAAATAAACAGTTTTAGCTTACTCGAGCGTAAATCAATCTCATCACTTAATCTCAACAAACAAACAAAACTTCTTCATACCATTTCTCACTTCCTTTATTTGATGACAACAAGAACACAAAATGTAGTGATGGATCTCCTTTATGATGACTCGGAAAATAGTTGACAGTATTATAAGTGGTGAATGGATTCTCATAGGAATCTCTACAATTTTCTTACTACTTAGTAGCAATGACTTTTCTCAAAAAAAAGAAATGAAAAGTCACAAAAATTTAGATCTAGATTTCAAAACCTTGCATCTCCCTATTTTCTCTCCACTTTATGAATGTTCTTACACCTACTATGATACCATGTTAAATCTCTCACATATAAATCTAAATGAAACCAATTGGAAACTCATGGTTCACGAGTTGCCTTTCCATCATTAAATAGATTTCACAATACAATAATAAATTTCTATAATATCTAGGTGTAATAGTTTGTAGAGATATCTAGAATGAATGTCTTCTAGAAATATCTAAGTCTAATTTCTTCTAGAAATATATGAAACTCACAACTAACTATAGAACTATCTTAGTTAATAGGAAATATTATACTTTAAAAAATGATTAGATGATTAAAACAAACTCATTGTAGCTTCACTAGCTCTCAATTGTGGGTCATCCCAAAGCATGATTGGGATATACTATATCACTTACTATGAAAATATGTAGATTACCCAAAGGGTTGATGGATAATAAAAATTAAGGGACCAATTGTAGATTAAGCAATGCATTGTGGTTGATAAACATTAAACATTAAGCATCATGTAATAAGTTAATAATCATTACGTTATGACTTTTCCATTCTATCAATTAGATTAGAATAATAGGGTATTCGATAGACATGATGAAAATGTAGATAACCAATGATTCTCTTACTATGTAGTACTTAATAATTATTGTGATAAATAATCTAGTACAAAAAGATGTAGACAAGCCACAATATCCATTAAAAATTCAGGAGGTTTCACAATGATGTATAGTTGTACAAGACATGTCTCCTTCAAAAAAGATGAAAGATAAACCAATGTAATGTAATGTGTGTCGAGGAAGATTGCATGAAACCATGTTATTATTTTAGTTGTTAAATTTAAATTCAAGGACTATAGTGACGATGTTTTCTCCCCATTAATAGATAGATGCATATATGGATGGATATTGGACAAGAATTTCAGTCCAATAGGATGCACTTTCAAACACTGAAATAATGGGAGATATAATAGATTTCTAATAAGTCAAGGTACAAATATAGCCATAAAATTTGTAATGGACACATTCTTGAGCAAGTTTATTGTGGGACAAACCAAATTTATTTAGTATATTAATTGTTTGTCTATGAATGATGGCATAACATGCATATGCTATAGTAATATATAACTAGGTATTTTTAACTCTAGGTCACTAGGGAGTCATTATCGAAGGTGAAGATTCAAAACAATCTCAGAAATGGAGTTAGGGTTAATTGGAATACTTATTGGTTTCCATTTAAAGGAATGTTCATTGGTGGTAAAGGAATTAAATGAGATGGTCCATTTCTATTCATCATGGGAGTCTCTATGGTTTGTATCAATAAATAGGGAGAGTTTCAATACTTTGAAATTGACATCATGGAGGATAGTAAAGGAATATGTTTCCAAATATAAGTAGAAGGGACTCACATTATGGAGGAAAATATAGGAACCATCTATTTAATAGAAGTGGAAATGAGTGAGCTAGCATATAGAAGATAAGGTTCCACATAAAATTGTATGGAATTAGATATCAATAAAGTCCCTAATGCCAATTATAGGAAATGGAGTAGGGTTAAATGCTATGGTACAAGAGATAAGTTTTTAGGCAGTGAAGATCGAGGTGATATTGGAGGTGTTCATTGATTTATCATGGGATATACCAATAGTACTAGAGTAGGGTGTGGAATAGTGAAGAAGTATATATTTTGTTTATTCTTATCATTTTGTTCGAATTTACTTGAATGAGATGTTGTTGTTTTGTTGGAATTTTTGGTTGTTAACATTGAGATATACTCTTGATCAATGTCATTTAATTTTTTATTTTTTATATAATATTCTTTATGTTTTGGTATTATGTGATGGTATGCTTTCATATTATTATATGATTTTATGGGTTTAAATTATGTATTAATAATTTTAAAACATAAATTTTGTCAAGATATTACATAGCTAGGTGGTGCTTTTGGTGATAAGTGATATAATGGGAAAAAAATGTTATCCTATTGATGATTTTCCTACAGAGATAGGAATAGCCAAATATGCATATAGACTTTGGATTTAATTAGGATATATCGACCCAAAAGGAGTTTGGAATGTTTATGATTTCTATGTATATATTGTTTCTTATTTTTTTCATGATTATTGAATGGTATTATTTTAATGTATTTATCTATAGATATGAGCAGAGACAATAATAATAATTTCCAGTTGAACTTATGAATGGGAAAATTATGGTATGAGAACTCATGAAAAGATGAGTACAAATAGGAAAATAATATCTAGAATTCTTATTTGTGCCCCATAGAAACCATTCCATAGTGTAGGTTGAAAAATATATAATGGTTCCTCATATTTTCACATGGATAGGAAGGTAGGATTTAGGTTTAGTCACTCATGGCATTTTAATATGGGGCACACAATAATGTGTCAATTCTGAGTCCCCAATAACATTTATTTTATCACTAGAGGTAAGTGAAAATGGTTATGTATGTTCCATCTGTGATGTAGGTCCTCAAAATAAAACTTGATATATGAAACATATCTCTTACCATAGACTAATTTTTAGAAAATTGCACTTGAAGGGTTCCATTAGTTATGTCTAGACATTGCTGCATAGTACTTACCATGTTTTGAAGAGCATGTGTAGCTCTTAGGACCTAACATTAGAAAGTTTTAACTATTTTTATTCCTCATCTTGATATGAATTTCTTCAGAATATACTTTAGGAGAAAATTCCTCTTTGAATCGTGGTATATATATATATATATATATATATATATATATATATTATATAGATATATCATATGTAACTTGATCGTCCATAATCTAACATGTGTTTAACTACATATTATGCACTTAATAATTAATAACTAGAATTTTGCATGATTATTTTAAATGTATTGAGCATCAAAACCTATATAATAGGGGAAGGTTTGGCTTATGAGTTGTTCGTAAACATATACCTTGTACATGTTGTTCGTACTCTCTTTCTAATTTTTGTTTGGTTTATTATCTAGCTATAAATTGTGTGATTTATATTGATAGTTGGAATATTCTTTCTAGTATCATCCCTTATGTCATATTTAATTATAATGATACTCATGTGTTACTTGATGATAATACCCTTGACATATTATGAAGGTTTATGGGCTAGGGCAAGATGGTTTCCATTTTTCATACTACATGATGATTATATCATACATCCATTACAATGGTGTCATTGTCTCAATTTGTCTTTTATGAGATGGCATCCTAAACACATCATGCCTCCTTTGATTTATTTCTTCGATGGTTGAGAATGATGGAAAATGATGCCTATGTGATTTTATGTATTGTGATGTGTATTAGCTACTTCATTAGATAGTGATTTACTTCACATTAGGGATCTTTTATAATGATTAGGATGATTATAAAAACCATTTTTATACTCTTCTTGTAAATTACAATATGAACTGTAATTGATGTAAAATAATGTGGAAATGGAACACATAAATGAGCTAGAGGAGGGGACATGGATTTAGAGACTCCAAAATAGGTTCTTGTGTAGTTTAAACCAAAACCCAAGCCACCTCATTTATTTACCTATCCATCTCCCCAACAAATTAAATTGTCTTCTAGTGCACACATCGAAGTTATGTGTGCAAAATATGCAACAAGGAACTTGTCCATACTTTAATATTTTAGGAAATTTTTATGAAATCAACATGTAAGAGAGGGACATGAAGAAGAAGTAGCAGCGAAGGGGTAGAAGGTGGTTATTACAACAAAAAAACATTTGAGTATTGGAAATGAGTGATTAAGCAGAAAGGGAGCCAATGTTTTTTTTATTTTCGCCATGAAATCAAGGGAAGGAGGGTGGTTTCTTGAGAAAACAAAATTGGAGAAAAGTGAGGCTTATGTGTAGGAGTGGGCGAGTTCAACAACAGAGTGTGGAAGGAAAATATGAGATTGGAACATTGCTCCATGTATTCTGGTGATACCTTGTCTAACTACTACTCTTAATCTGACCAAGATAGAAGAAGGAAATATTAATTCACTTGTTGCTTTCCATGGGGATGAGAAAACACCCGCTAAAGTGAGATTACGTTCCTAGAATGAGAGAATATTCCTTGAATAGTTTTTTGGATTTGTGATTGTTTTCCTTAGGGATAAATAGAGTCATTATTGTATTTTTATTTCTTTGGAGTAGTTGATAAACCACAGGAGAAGTGGAATCTTTTTCTTGGCTACCTCTTTGAGTGATTAATGGTGAATACCCTTGAACACTTAACTCGTCAAATTATGAATCCACCTTGAGGGTGGTTAGCTACAAGAAATATTACAGTATGGATGGCCTACAGTTTGATGGAGAGTTGAAGGGTCTCCTCTAGTTTCCAACCATTTCAAAGTTAATTAAATAAGTGTTTATCCTTATATGTATTTGCATCATCGATGACTAATGAGTATTCTTGTAATATCTAAGTAAGAATGTTTGATTTATTATAAAGCCATAGTTGACTAGATATCTAGTATATGTATGGTGAAAATGATTTTCCTAAGCTATGTGGTTTCAACCTTATTTACTCATTTGTAGGTTTCCTAATGTGATCATGACTAATGCTCTAGTAACAGTTAGAATGAACCTGTTAATTCACATGTTTCATTCATACTTTATGTTTATGAGCTTGCGGTAGTTTCCTGTCATAATGATGTTTATGGGTTGTCTCTTGAGAAACTTATCTTAGATGGGCTGTGAGTCGACATTCTCCACCTCTGAGGTCATTATTGATATAGATGACTATCCATGATGAGTTCTTGTTGTTATGTTATCATGGTGATGTGGGGCTCATGGACCTTTATGTTTGCTGTTAGATGCATGAGATACAAAGTTATGTACATGAAGATGCATGGTTGCCCATTATGATTAATTAAATATATTATGCACTATTAATGAAGTAATAGAGCTATTACATGATTATGTGTGACAATTTTATGAACCCAATTAGACTATTATGTTGCATTGTACTTCCATGGTTTGAGATCCATAACTATCAAATAGTCTATTTGCGTGACAATTAAAAAGTTTTGTTGTTTAAAGAGCTATATATGGCTTGCTAAGAAGCAAAATGGAGTTTTGTTGTGCATGGTTTATTGTTTCTTCTTACTCATGGAGTAATAAATGGAATAATACATTATATATATATATACACCAATGGATCTGGTAGAGATGCTCAAAATCGTTTTACAAAGGGATCCAATATTGCTGTACTTAAGACCATAGAGTGTTTCTAACCATGGACTAGCTTGTTATAATGTTTGTTAATAACTGAAATTATACCTCTATAAAATATGTTCCATCACTAGTTGGAACTTCAAATAAGTTGTGTTTGACTTAAGGATGCATTACTATGAATGTAGATTCTTTTGGAAAAACGAGGCTCGGAGGGGAACCTTTGTTGAATACTTAAAAAACTTAAAGAAAATCTTGCAAATCATTCTAAGGTAATAAGGTAAAAATCACCTTTGTAGTAGAGCCGCATTTGGGATATCCATATATATCTAGGAATCTAGATATTCAAGAGAAGTTGTATTATGTAGTAAGATTGGATCCATATCGATCAAATTCCATTGAAAAGGAACAAACAAGATATATTTAGGGGGTGGGGGCAATTTGGGTAACCCCGCAAGGCTTGATGAGTGATCTAAGATAGACATCTAGGAGATGCCATATGTGGGTTCAACTCATATGGGCCATATTACCATTTGAGTGATCAGTTATTAATTTAGTGATTAGTGTTTAATCCCACATCACTATACCCATCGTTGGGTGGAAACATGTTGGACGAGTGGCATTGTTAGTGGAAGGTGCATGGCATAGTGCTTTTCCATCACATGATGGGGAAAATTCTATCACATCACTTATAGTTTGGTCATAGGTTTCCATATTTTCTTCAGGCAATGTTGTTCATGCACTAACATGGAGATGGGTTGGGGGTGTTAAATTATGAACCCACTAAAATTACTATAACTTGAAATTGTTGATTTATGTGGGGGGTTGGCAACTAGTGGGACCTAGACTTGGGCTAAGGTGGAAAAGTGAGGTGCATAAACTGTCGGTGTGGCATGTACGTGTAATGACACATGGCGAGTGGAATTAGCCCAACTGGATAACTAAATTACTATGTTTTGGGTGACACATGGAACCCTTAGACGATGTTATACAACATAGTGGCATCATCAGAATGTGAATGTGATGTCAGTACGGAATTTCCTACATGTTTTCAAAAGGTTGATAGAAGCTGCAATGGATAATTGTCTAATAATTGATGACCTTGCACCTTTTGTTTAGTGCTAATATTGGTTTTTCCCTTCCCATGTTTGGGTGTGACTGACAGAGAGTTTAGGATGGAAATAAGTTTTCCAATTGATGCCCTATAGTTGACGAGCGCGGAACCCCTTCCCCAACTATGTTATTTATTGGAATGCTGGGGTCCTCATTATTTATATGTGCTTCCAACTTAATGAGGTGGCCACATGTAGGGGAGAAAGTATACATAAGTCGCAAAGTGTTTATTCACATATGTGACAAATTGCGAACCCCCCATCCCTCTTATTAACTATCAGAAGGAAGGAGGTGCACTTTATGGGAGACATGCATGATTTTCTTATCATTCAACCTATGTCATGTAAAGTGGGTAATTTGTGAGAGTTTTAACCAAATGATCTTATAGAACTATTATCACATAAAACATTGGTTTTACATGCTAAGGACTACGGTCATGGGATCATCGGGCCAAGTGACATAGATGTTGCCAAGTGGGCTTAACCATGGGCATGATTAGTGCTATGGATGATATGAGACACCTAGGTGACGTGGTTGAAACACATAGATGAGATGCCAGTCACATGTGGGTTCCACATGGTCTATCCTTGTTTATGTGGCAAGAACAAAATGACTAAACCTTAAACGTGTATATATTCTTATTCAGGACTTAGATTAAGATAAATTTTATATAACTGGAAATATCTTAATGAGCCCAATCCAATGGTTGTATCATAACATGATTATGAAAACCTTTGGAACTGATGAATTTTGTAATCCTATCTCCCAAATGATACCATGCAGGTTTGTTTAATTGAATGTAACACCTCCCATTCAACCTAAACAACTCCAACATGGTGGGAGGGAGAATTATGGAGTGTTATGAAAGCATCCACATTTAACACTTGGATTGGATGGGCCATGAATGTGAAAACTAAAATTAGATCTTAAGGTTCAACGGTAAACTTGAGGAGGCGTGCATGCAAATAATTAAAATTCATTTTTAATGAGCAATTTGTAATTCTTAGTATACTATATTTTATATAGTTTCACATATGTTTTAAATCTTGCAGAGGTAAGCATGATAATTTTAGCAAAAATGATGATTTTAAACGTGTTGGATGGTATGTGTATACATGTGTTGCATGTTTTTCTTCACTTTCATGGAATGTATACTAATTGTAGAATTCGACTAGCAATTGGTTATAGAATGCATGTGTTGATGTTAGAGTTATGAACTGACAGAATGGTATATTCTAGTATGATAAAAAAAATTATGTTATTTTTAAGCTTGTAGTTTTTTTGTTTCGTACTTGTTAAAATTTTGATTTCAAACATAGTGATGATATGAATATAAAAATACTAATATGCTCTTTTGGTCCTTTGAATATGTGGCTATATGAATTCTATATCTGTAGCTAACAACATATCAACATACATCATACCAACATGTATGGTGTTTGCATGGAAAAATGAAAATTCAATTTATTTATGTTCATATAACTAACCACTCAGAGTGTGTGACATCACATAATAACACCCAATTGCAGCAAGAAGTAAAAGCCTAAACAATAGTATGGTATGTCATAGCATGGAAAATGTCCATCATGACCAAGAAAGGGAAACTTCCTTTGGAATATCAGAAACCTTGAGGAGCTTGAAAGCTGAGCTAAAGAGTTGCATGGAAGAAAATAAAAGGCTCATTGGAAAAAAAAAGGAATGGGCAAGGCTAAACAAAATGCAACTACAAAACCTACCTTGTATGCAAGGGTTGTTACAGTAGGCATCAACCTTTTGAGTTATAGAATAATGTCATGCTCATAAGGCTAGAGAGAAATATCATAGGGTTGGAGAGAAAAGATAGTCAATTTCATGTTGGCACTATGTCGAGGAACATTTGCAAAGATATTGTGTGAAAGGAAAGTGAAAGAAGAAGATGAAGAATAGTTCATGTGAACTTTGCGCAGATGAACATACAACCAGTAATATTGAAAGAGATGAGGGATAATCCCTTCAAGCTCTCTAAAATATTGAAAAGTCCTTCCTGAACTATTTTAAGTGATCTAATAATCACCCTATGAGTGACCTTAGTTGAAGATTTATTAAACAAAAGGTATTACAGACTCATGTGCTCGTGTGTGCTCTGTGTTATTGAAACAACAAATCGATCAGATTGCCAATACACAGACATTTTAAATGGAAAGACAACAGAGAAATACAACAAGCAACACAAAGACACATATAGTTTAACAAGGAGTTCACCCTATTCTCCAGGGCTATGTCTCTGACCCAGCTTCAGTGGTGGCCTTGTTTTATTGTGTCTTTCAGCAAAGAATTTACAATGTAGGGACTCAATATGAGTTCTCCTGACAACAGATTTTGCTTGGCAGGGTGGTTCTTGGATTCCCCAAGCCACTCAGAGTTCACAGACTCTTTTTCTACCTACCAGCTCTGTGACCTTTGGTCTACAGTGGAAACAACCAACTGTGGTACTCAATCCAGACAGATCCCTCTATGGGAAGGCTCGAATCCTCAAGCTCTCTGGTGCTCGATGCTACCTGTGGTTAGCTCGGCCCTCTGTCTCCTCTGCTTGGCTTTATTGTTCTCTGTGTTCAGTTCTCCTCTCAGGGTTCACTGCTCGGATTCTCCTCCTCATTCTCCCTCTTCCTTTTTCCTTGTTTTGACTATCTCTCTGTTCATGGCTTTAACCAGTCGATCCATTGCCTGTTCGGTTCCTCTCCCGCCTGTGGCGATTCTCCTCCTGCAGCTATGCTTGGAGTTCCCTGTTCAGCGTCAGCATGAATGCTCGGGGAGTGCCATGTGTCCCCATCTAACTGGTGTCAGCATGCTTCATCAGCTCATTCCTTCAGTTCTATCCTGGATACGTTCTTCCTCCACCGTGGCAGTCAACGGATTCCAAATCCTCTTTAAATCACAGCTTATTTCCCTGTCACTTCTGCTTCTTTCTATCGGGTGCAATCTCAGCCGTCCAATCTAGGCTACTTCAGATCCAATGTAGTACACACGTCGAGCGCGGTCAACTTGCTCGACCGTTAATGTGCGATCACGGTGGTTTTTCTCTCACCTCCACTGCCACGAGTCAATCGCTGATTGTGATCGCTCCGCTTTCTCCAAAACCACTTACCATTCAAGGGCGTCCCAATCAAACTGCCAGTTTCCAGGTCGTGGGTCCCAGCATTGTACATTGGCACTTTTTACCTTTTTCCGCTCGCGGTCCTCTGGCTCCCAACGTGACCGAGTGCTTAAGGCTCCCCATTTCGGCCCTCTTCGCCTAGCGATGTGCGATTAGCAATTAAGCGCTAATCGCACATAAAAATCACCTCCTTTTCCTGATCTGAGGATCCTAGGGGCTATTTTGGCCTCCTGTACAGTCTCCATGGGCCTCGGTCAACGTGCTTTGACCGAGGTCCTCGTCGTTTCACGCCAGCTGCCATGGACACTGGTTCAAGGGGTTTTTTTGATGCTGTTTTGGATTTCATTAAGGGTTTGTTTCGTCCTGATAAAGTCAAGGTGCTTTGTCAATCATTTATGGATCTGATTCAGATCATGGCCTCCCTACTGAAAAAGCTTTTGGACCACCAAAAGTTGGCTTTCTTTAAGCATCGACTAAGTGAGGAAATTTCCGTCTCACTTGTCCAATTTCAATCCACTTCGCACTGTTCGTCTTTGAACCTTTCAGCCCAATCTTGAGGTACTCCATTTGTCCACTGCATGTCGTCCTCACCTTCCTGTCCAGCACTGTGTCTTCCAACAACTCATTAAGACATTCAGGTAACAGGTCATCAACAGAAGGTAATTGACTCTGCTCTTCAAGGTCCTCAACCATTGAAGGCTCAAACAACCTCATGTAGTCTTCATTCATGACTGTGTAGATGTGCATGTGAGCTGGCAGATCAAGGTAGAAGGCATTTTCACCAATTTTCTGAAGTATCTTGAAGGGTCCATACCTGATAGGTTTTAGCTTTTTACCTTCACCTTGCATTCTATCCTTGCTAAAAAAACAACCAGACTTGCTCTCCAACTTCAAAACTATGCTCCATCTGATGCTTATCATGCCTAGCCTTGTACTTGGCCTGACTCTTTTCTAGCTATTCCTTTACTGCCTGGTGGATCTCTTGGATCTGTTCAATGAACCTAGTTGCTTTGTCCACATCACTATGTCCATCAACCATTGTATCTTTACCAAAGACAAAATCCAAAGGGGACCTTGCTATGAAACCAAAACAGGTCTCAAAAGGAGATCTTTGTGTAGAAGAATGATTGGATCTATTGTAAGCATGTTGCACATAACACAAGTGTTCATCCCAAAGCTTAGGGTGTTTGCTGCAATATCCTCTCAGTAACTGGATAACTGTCCTATTAACTACTTCTGTCTGGCCATCTGTTTGTGGATGAAAAGCTGTACTTTTCTTCAACTTGGTGTCCATTAGTTCCCATAGACTAGACCAAAACTTTCCCACAAATCGGGTGTCTCGATCATATATAATAGAAGTGGGTAGTCAAAAATGAACCCATACATGTTCAAACAATAATTTTGCAGTTTGTTCAGCTGTAATCTATTTACTACAGGGTATTAAAATACACATTTTGCTGGACCTATCCACAACAACATACAGATAATCATGACCTTTCCTAGATTTAGGCAGTCCTCCAACAAAATCCATGGAAATGCTTTCCCAACGGTGAAAAGGAACTGGCAAGGGAGTGTAAAAGCCTAGTTTTCTATTACTGGGCTTGCTTTTAGCACACATGGCACACCCCTTTACATATCTAGAAACTGTCTCACTCATTTTCGGCCAATAACAGAACCTTTGCAGCTGTGCAACTGTCTTACTTACCCCAAAGTGACCTGATATCAGAGAAGTGTGTGCTTCCCTAATTATCTTTGCTCTCTCAGTTTGTGGAATGCAGAGTTTCCCACAATGATATAAGAGTCGATCCTTCACATGATAGTCCAATTCTTCTACTCTTTCGCCTTGACTGAAGGTTGCATATACATCTTTAAAGTCCATATCCTGAGCATACTGTTCTATGTAGCTTTCATGCAGCACATAATTATGGTTAGGTATGGTAGATGCATTTATAATGGGTATTGATAACATGTCTGCAACCTTGTTATGTATGCCCTTTTTATATCTGATGACAATGAAATTGTTGTAGAAAACCCATCCATCTGCAATGTCTTGATTGCTGCAATTTAGTTTGGGAGTGTAGGTATTGAAGTGGCTGATGATCAATATGTATTACTGTTTCTTCGCTCATTAAGTAATGTTTCCACTTTTTCACACTTTGAACTAATGCATACAATTATTTATCATAGGTAGGATAGTTAACTACTGTAGGATTAAGAGTCTCAGAATGATAACATATGGGTTTACCGTGCTGTGTGAACACTGCTCCCATGGCATAGTCACTGGTGTCAGTTTGGATCTCAAGTGGTATTTGTAGATCTGGCAGTGCTAGTATAGGTGTTGTACTAATCCTTTCTTTCAAGGTGTCGAAGGCTTTTTTCTATTTGCCTCCCCACTGAAACACCTTGTTCAATCCTGTCAAAGCATGTAAGGGAGCTGCAATTGAGGAAAAGTTTGAAATAAACTTCCTCCAATACTGTGCTACTCCTAAGAAGCTTCTCACTTCTGTAGCTGACTTGGGTTTAGGCCAGTTCACGATGACTGACACTTTAGAGGGATCTATTTTCAATTTACCTCCCCCTACTATATGGCCCAAATAATTTAGAGAGGTTTTGCCAAATTCACATTTAGAGAGTTTAACATAAATGTTTTCTCTTTCCAAAACATCTAATGTCTACTTAACATGCTTTAAATGTTCTTCCCATGTTTTACTAAAAATTAGAATGTCATCCAGATACACAATAACAAAATCATGAAGAAAAGGTATGAGTAAATCATTCATTAATCTCATGAAAGTAGCAAGGACATTAGTCAAGCCAAAAGGCATAACCAACCATTCATACAATCCTTGCTTTGTTTTGAAAGCAGTCTTCCATGCATATTGCTCTGTAACTTTGACCTGATGGTATCCACTGTACAAATCTAGCTTGGTGAAATAGAGAGCTTCCTTCAATTGATCTAATAGATCATCTATGCGAGGAAGGGGATAACGATTTTTGATTGTTATCTTATTTAGTGCTCAGTAATCAATGCACATTCTCCACGGGCCATCTTTCTTTCTCACCAAAACAATTGGTGACCCACATGGTGATGTGCTAGGCCTGATGAACCCTTTCTTGAGCAACTCCTGCACTTGCTTCTTGATTTCATCATTCTCTAAAGTGGACAACCTTTACATCCCAATGTTAGGCAAAGGAACATCTTGCTGCAAAATAATATCATGTACTATTCCCTTTTTGGGTGGCAGACCTTTAGGTTCTTGGAATAAGACATCATACTCTAAAACAATCTTTTCTATATCAGTTTGCTGATCAACATTACAGCCCTCAAATAAAGTGGTTTTATCAGGTGTCTTTTCCTTTACAACCATCAGTAAGAATTCTTTGCATGAATTTATCATTCTTTTCATCTGTCCTAAATTTATGAGAGTATAGTTATTTTTGAGCTTATGAGCTCTTACAAAGTATTTCATTCCATCTTTGAAAAGTAGATACTTGTTCTCAGCTCTATAGAAAATAGCTTTTCTATCATACAAGTAAGGACTTCCTAAAAAAATTCCACATATATCCAAAGGAATTACATCTAACTCAACCTCATCTACAAATGATGACCCAAAAGAAAATTTGAGTTTGCACTGTCTAGTAGCTTGTAGTTGTCCTTTATCATTCAACCATCCTAATGGGTATGGTTTCTTATGAGGTGTAGTTGTTAATCCCAATTTCTTTACAATTGCTTCAGAAATTAGATTTACTTGTGAGCCACTATCAAACAAAGAATCAATCTTTTGATTTTTGGAAACAATTCGAATATGGAAAAGCTCATGTCTTCTTCTCTCATGTTCTTCATCAATAACAGATTGAGTAGAATTACTAGTAGATGCTTCAAAATTCTTACCTTTTATACCTGTGGCTACAATGATTGTTTCATCTCTCGAGTCTGAACCCAAATCTTTCTGAATACCTGCAGCAGTCTTCTTCTTCTTGCCCTCAGACTTCTTAGGTCTCGGCTCTGGATGCAGAATCGAACAGTGCTCATCATCATTTCCCTCCTTTTTACAGTGAGTGCATGAAGCTTTGCCTTTTTGTGAAGTGTTAACCTTCCTTGCTTTCCATTTCTGCTTTCTTTTCTCCCTGCTCTTGCTTACAGTGGGTTGGGATGGTCCCCCAACTTTTGGATTCCCATTCTTTCCTCTAGCTTCTAGATGAGTAGCTTGTACAGATACCTCATCTATACTAGTGGGATTAAACATGAGGATGGTATGCCTCATGTAGCCTTGTAGAAAACCAATGTACTTCAAAAGAGTTTCTGGTGAGTCTAAGGAGATGCCAAACATCAATGCTCTCTTTTTGAATTCTTGAGTATACCCTTGCACACTTTTGCCTTTCAATTGCCAAAGATTTTGCCAACTCATCATGGCTTGTTGCGTGTAGGCCAATGGATAGAACTGTTTTTTGATTGCAGAAACAAATTCACTCCAGACAGAGATGGTCTTACCATGCTTCCTCACATCATCTTGGGTCCTACCTTCCCACCAAACCAAGGCAGTGCCTCCTAGGTGTAGGCTTGCCAGCTGAATCTTACTCTTGTCTAAGTCTATGTTCTATACTCTGCAATACACATCAATTTGTGTAATCCAATTGTTCAACTTTTCAACATTTAGCTCTCCATCATATATAGGTAAATCATATTTGACATCCAATTTAATCAAGGATGCTTTCTTATTATGCACAGGGCTACTAGGAGGTGTAGGAAAGCTTTCTTCCTTTCCCTTTCCTTTTGAGTGGTCATGGGAATGAGATTCATCTTCTTCTTTATCTTGTTTAGAGCCTAATAAATCTTCATCCTTATGCTTTCTAAAGTGCCTATACATTTCTTCTACCATAGACTTTATAGCTAGGAAACTTTCTATGAACTGGGGGTCTGGCCTTATAGAACCTTCTTCTGACATTGTCTTCCAAGAATAGACTCTCCCAATTTCAGGATTAGTTTCCACCAACTCTCCTTCTCCTAATTTGAGCTTTGATCTAGTGATCATTCACAACTAAATAAACACAACCTTGTCTAACCTTACAGACTAGAGCTCTGATACCACTTGATCTGATAATCACCCTATGAGTGACCTCAGTTGAAGATTTATTAAACAAAAGGTATTACAGACTCATGTGCTGGTGTGCATTTTGTGTTATTGAAACAACAGATCAATTAGATTGCCAATACACAGACATTTCAAATGGAAAGACAACAGAGAAATACAACGAGCAACACAAATACACAAACAATTTTTTAACAAGGAGTTCACCCTATTCTCTAGGGCTACGTCTCTTGTCCAGCTTCAGTGGTGGCCTTGTTTTATTGTGTCTTTATGTAAAGAATTTACAGTGCAGGGACTTAATATGAGTTCTGCTGAGAGCAAATTTTACTTGGAAGGGTGGTTCTTGGATTCCCCAAGCCACTCAGAGTTCACAAACTCTTTTTCTACCTACCAGCTCTGTGACCATTGGTCTACAGTGGAAAGAGCCAACTGTGGTACTCAATCCAGACAGACCCCCCTATGGGAAGGCTCAAATCTTCCAGCTCTCTCGTGCTCGATGCTGCCTATGGTCAGCTCGGCCCTCTGTCTCCTCTGCTTGGCTTTACTACTCTCTGTGTTTAGTCCTCCTCTCAGGGTTCACTGCTTGGATTCTTCTCCTAATTCTCCCTCTTTTCTTTTTCCTTCTTTCGACTGTCTCTCTATTAATGGCTTTAACCATTCGATCCTATGCATTTTCGGTTCCTCTCCCGCCTGCGCTAATTCTCCTCCTGTAGCTGTGCTTAGAGTTCCCTGTTCAGCATCAACATGAACACTCAGGGAGTGCCATGTGTCCCCATCTAACTGGTGTTAGCATGCTTCATCGGCTCATTCCCTCGGTTCTGTCGTGGATACATTCTTCCTCCACCGTGGCGGTCAACAGATTCCAAAACCTCTTTAAATCGTAGCTTATTTCCCTGTCACTTCTGCTTCTTTCTATCGGGCGCAATCTCAGCGATCCGATCTGGGCTTCTCTAGATCCAACGTCGTACACACGTCAAGCATGGTCAACTTGCTCAACCGTTAACGCGTGATCACAGGGGTTTTTCTCTCACCTCCGCTGCCACGCGTCGATCGCTAGTTGTGATCGCTCCGCTTTCTCCAAAACCACTTACCATTCAAGGGCATCCTCATCAAACCGCCAATTTCTAGGCTGTGGGTCCCACCATCTTACATTGGCGCTTTTTACCTTTTTCTGCCCGTAGTGCTCTGTCTCCAAACGTGACTGAGTGCTTAAGGCTCCCCATTTCAGCCCTGTTCGCCTAGAATTAAGTGCTAATTGCGCATAAAAATCACCTCCTTTTCCCGATCCGGGGCTCCCAAGGGCTATTTTGGCCTCAACGCGCTTTGACCGAGGTCCTCGTCGTTTCGCACCGGTTGCCATGGCCACTGGTTCAGGGGGTTTTTTTGATGTTATTCTGGATTTCATTAAGGATTTGTTTTGTCCCGATACGGTCAACGTGCTTTGTCAATTTTTTGTGGATCTGAGTCGGATCATTGAGGGATGTTAGAAATTTGAGGTCGATATAAACCTTAAGGAAAATTTCGACAAAAAAATTGTGCATATGTTGGTGGTGGACAGACTAAACACTTAGGGATTGATTTTTTTGTGGGCTAATTCATGATGGGAATGTTTTACATTTCCTTATTATTATTATTGGTTTTTATTCTCTTATTTCTTTTGATGATATATTTTGACCATGGGCATGCTACTTTGTATTTTTTTTCATAGTTTTTCTATTGTAGTTTTTCTCTGCTTTCCTTCTTTCTTCTTGTATTTTGTAGTTGGTATTAGTAATTTTTTGTGTTTGGGAAATGAAAGAATAGGAGCAATGGAGAAGAGATTAACAAAACCCAATCAGAAATGTAAGACCTTGATTAGTCCTATACATACGATAAATGGTAGTGGAAGGTAGGTTGAGATGACAAAAGAAATGGATTAGACCAGTCCAAATGAAATAAATGTACACTGACATGAAAACTATGAAAATATTATAAGGGAAGTTCCTTAAATGAAATGCTTGATATAAATATACCTGTTTATACGTGTGTGTGTGTGTGTGTGTGTGTTTGTTCTATCTTTTGTGAATATGAGAAAGATGGTAAAATCAACTAAATGTATGAGGATACTAATCGGTCTAAAAGGCCATTAGTTGAGAAAAATCATAGTAGTAATATATTTGATTAACATTTGAAAATGTAATCATTGTGTGAATGGTATGAGTTAAAATTTCTAGTTACCATGGTTTAGGTTACACAGTAAAGCTACTTAGTGGATTCCATGTTCTATTTAACACCATTGTGATTGTGGGAATGAATGGCCTACCGTCGATAATTAGCATTATTAATATTTTAGGTTTATGATCCTGATAGTGTTGTGAGTGTAAGTGAAAATTATAAAGGTTGGAAACTGAGAGCATATGAATAGCATGGATAAGGACACAGTACAATTGAATGAACTACTAAGTATTGTAATAGTGGGAATGTCATCAGATAGTCAGATGCATAAAAAGGAATCAACTAAAACCGTTGGTGATGAAAACCAAGGTACAACAAAGGTATGTGGGTAAAGAAGAGTAAGTGGGTTAGAATTCCTTTAGGTAAAGTTGAAAATTATTGTTAAAATTATTGCATGCTTTGCATGGATAGCAAGAAATTTTCCTAACCCTAATACAGTCTTGCATATGTATGCAATATATTTCATTAATTTGTAAATGATGAAATGAATGTATGTGATGCCATTTCATTTTACAAGTCATTGACAAGAATCATACTCCTGGAAGGATGATTGATTAATGTTCTTAAAAATATGATTATTATATGAATGGCATGCTTGTGATAACATGATGAGGTTATCCAATAAGGTTTATTGTCATGTACGGGATCCATCGTGCCAATGTGAAATTATGTTGTTAACTATTATTATGCTAATGTGATTATGACATTTATGTGCCACATTTATATAATGTTTATGACAAGAAAATGTTGAATATTGTATCAATGATTATTCTAACAACTGACTTGATTCGTTGGTCAAATAATGAGGCACATATGCCTCTAAGTGCTAACATGTGTTGAGAAACCCCTCAATGAATATAGTTCAACTATTACCACCACCAAAGTGCAAGCTATCCACTTATATACTTGTTAAATAATACGGCTTTCCTTATTGGATGTGTGATGATATTAGAGGTGTGGGGGAAAATAATATTCTAGTTGATAGAAGACTACCTAGATGGTACTTCCCACACTCACTGAGTGGTAAGTGAGAGGGGGGGCATAATGGCACCAATACAAAAATCATGTAATGAAAATTTTATCCACAACTAAGTACTTCCCCTTTTGGTGAAACTACTCAGTGAGCTAGACTCAAGGATGGACTTGTATGACAAGACAACATGGAGCAATATATTTGGCACTGATTTCTCCCCTCGGTTGTGAAACTACTGAACGAATAGATTTAAATATGTATATGGTAGAAGAATTCTTGGAGATATGACAAATATTCAAAATTGAGTATTTTCTTTGACTGATAAACCACTTAATGTAGTTGGGTAAAGACTGCATAAAGATAAGTATTAATTACTAGCTTAAAGAGGCTTCTATTTAAGTTATGATTTAATATGTCTTAAAGTTTTTATGATTGATCTCATAAGCATAACGTGCTTTTGTTGTAGGTGAAGTAATGAATTGTCTAGATTAAATATATGATTCCAACTATAAGAAACATCGACATAATAGAGTTGAAAGCCTCAAGAACTAGGCCATTGTAATAGTGTTGGAAAACTATTATATGCATTGATTTCCATATTAGATACCATCACTAATATGATTGTTTTATTAAAGTAAGGTAGTGATATTGCTTGGTTATGAGAACTTTTCTCATGCAAGGAAGCCTTTACAAGGGATGGATTGCTCGAGGGATAGGAAAGTAGAGAAGGAGATGCATGAACTTGGAAGGTCTATGACTATAATAAAGAAAAGAATGACAGAAATTGGTTTCAAAAAGTTCATGTGTATACTCAATGGGATCAAGCATAAATTGGGAAAGAAATGAAACGAGTTTGTTCCTTTGAAAATATTAAAGGCAGTGGATGACATAGATGGATGTTGGAGGTGGATCATGTTATAGAATCAACAATTTGAGAGTGACAAGGTGAAATGGAAGCATATGGAACATACTAGGCCACTTGGGAAATGCTTGATTAAATGGGGGTATATTACCCATTATTTTTTTTAACTATATAAATTAATGTAAGAGACTTGTGAATATAATTCTCATTGTTGAAATTTTGTGTGCTATGTATAAGAACAATTACTACGATGTTCCTCTAAGGGGGTGGGGTCTATAATAACACTTATTCTACCCCTATTATAAACGACACTATGAATTGTAGTTCATCTAAAATAATTTGGAAATGGAGGACATGCTTGAGATGGAGGAGGGGACATGGATTTAGAGATAGAGGAGGAGTTGTTTCTCTAGTTTTTAAACCCAAACCATAGCCATGCCATTTATTTACCTACCCATATTCCTAATAAATGAAATAGCCTTCTAGGAAAAACCTTAAATCTTTGTACATGTATCTTGCGATGGACATGCCCAATCCATAATCTCATGGGATGTGTTGAGGAAGTCAATGCGTAAGAGAGGGTTGTGAAGAAGAGGGATCAAGGAGGGGTTTGAAGGCTATTATTGGCAAAAAAAATGTTTAAACATTGGAAAGGAGAAATTGGGCACAAAGGGAGCTGAAAAATGTTTAGTTTCCCCATGACAGCAATGGAATTTAGGTCATTTATTGAGAAGGTGGAGTGGATAAAGGTGATGTTTATGCATGGGATTAGGACTGTTCAAGAGGATCACATGGTAGAAAACATTTTCTATGAGATTGGGGCATCACTCCTTGTATTGTAGTGATACCCTATTTGTCTAGTGTTATTAATATGACGAAGAGAGATCTAGGAAATATTGATTCATCAGGGTACTTGTAATATTCCTAATTAGCCATGGCTAATTGGAATATTCGATTTTGTTCGATTTTTGCCTTCTATAGTTATTTGTAAATAAAAAGTGAGGAAGGGGGAACATAAGTTACTTTAGAATAAAAAGTCGCTTCCTAGGTAGCACAACGTTGTGATTTAAGGGGGAACCAAGGGGGCCAAAGGGGGATGCAAAATTGGGGCTGACGCAGACACGTGGAGGGACTGCGCAGGAGGGAAGGAACACATGGCAAGAAGGGGATCACGTAAGAGAAAGTGAGCGTAGGGATTGTGAGAGGTAGAGGCTATAAAATAGAGAGGAACCCCCTCATTTGGGATCATTCTAGGTATGAGCATTTGTGATAGTAATTTCGACTTAGAGCACGTTGGTTGTTTAGCTAGTCTGTAGGACTATTTAGTGCATTGAGTGTCTCCGTTCGGAGATATCACCCTTAGCCTCGGGGGACTTTGAGTGCCTGCATGGGAAAGGTATTTCCATTGGCATTCCAGCAGTATATTCATCAGCATTTCAGCAATAGTTCCATCAGCATTTCAAGAGTAGTTTCATCAGCGTCTTTGAGGAACTGCACGGAACCCGAAGGGGGTGATTTTCGGGGGTCGGCCATTTTAGAAAAGATTTTTAGGTTTTTCTGGGATTTTTTAGTAGAGTCTAATTCTAGAGTTTCAGCATTTTTTGAGGAGCGGAGTAGCCCCAAATATTCATTCGTTTTCCAGTAACAGTAAGAGCACGACAGCTTCCCAACAGCTGGGACGAAGATCAGTGTGAGGCCATTCCAAGAAAGATTTCTAGGTTTTTCTAGGATTCTTGAGTAGAGCCTAGATCCAGAGTTTCAGCTTTCTCCGAGGAGGGGAGCAACCCCAAATCATCATTTGTTTTCTAGTAGCAACAGTGGCACAGCAACAACATCCACGCAGAGAGGCCATTCGTGTCATTCTGAGAGTATTTCTTCACTTGCCTTGTGCAAGTCAAGGTGTCATCTATCTAATCACCTCTTGTACTCATTTATTGCTTAGTATAATAAAATGGCTTAGCATTTCTCACTACATTTCTTGTGTATCTGCTTATATTTCGGGTTTACATTATTATATGATGTTCCACTATTATTTTATCACTTCTGGGTTATTATATCATTTGCACATATTTGGTTAGAGTTTTTGTGAGGGTTTGAGGAATATTCTGGGTTAGGAATATTACAGTGGTATCAGAGCAGAGATCTGGCTTAGCCTATGGAGCTAGTAATCTATGACACCGGGGGAAAAACACTATATCTGTTACAGACGTCAGAGATATAGAGACACTGGGCGTAGGTTGGAAAATACGTACGGAGAGTGAGATTGTGTTCCTGTGGCAGATGAAGAATAAAGAGAGCCAGTAGTGGACGCAGAACAGATGGTCGACGAGGATGGGAAGATATTTGCGGATATGCTCCTCAAATTAGTGCATGATCTGTCGAAGTAGATTGAGATGATGGGGCAGAGATTCACAACAGTGGAGGCTAGACAGTGTGAGAGCCCATGAGTTTTTCAGATTGGTAAGGGATCAAGTGCATCCCATCACTTGACAGAGCAGCGTGATACTGCGTAGCAAGTAGCCTCATATGCCCCTACATGCTCTACCATGCCCACTTTATTAGGAGAAGACACGGGGGTTGTAGCACAGTAGGAAGTAGAGCCGAGGCATATGGGTGATTATTTTGCAGAGTACTAGGCCTATGGGCAAGAGTTCAGGGAATCCCTCTCATTCAAAGATTTTGTTTAGCTCCAGCAGGATAGCAGACCCCACGACCATCACAAAGGGTACTAGCATTACCATGATGGTGACACCCACCATGCAGTGAGTAGATTCCACTTGCCTACATTTGATTATTCATCAAATAGTTCGGCAAAGTTTCGGGTGGAGAAGCTGGACATTTATTTCCAGCTTAACCAGATGTCGGAGACAGAGGCCATCAAGGTGGCAACATTGCATTTTGACGGTGAGGCCCAGAATTGGTGGTTTCATGGCATGGTTACACTAGGGCACTCCACAGTGACGACATATGCTGAGTTTACCAGGAGGCTGATGGAGCGATTTGATTAGAAGGATCCAGAGAAGTAATTTGTTGAGCTGACAAGGCTCAAATAGACAGGGAGCCCAAAGACCTACATTGCAGATTTCTTGAGGGTCTCTGTGATGGTGTCAGACCTATCCACGGCACGGAGGGTCTATATGTATGTTGAGGGTTTAGCAGAGCCACTTCGGGGTTTAGTCCGATCCACTAGACCAGCCACACTCCAGCACACTATCAGTAGGGCCCGGGACTTATAGGATGTCTTACCCAGGACCCGGACACCTTACCCCCAAAGACAGACTTTCCAGTCTAAGGGGAAGGATGTGAGGATTCCACCTCCAAAGGGGAATCCACGACGAGTACAGCTTGACGATGATGGT
The DNA here is from genome assembly GCA_000404065.3 of Pinus taeda. Taxonomy (NCBI): domain Eukaryota; kingdom Viridiplantae; phylum Streptophyta; class Pinopsida; order Pinales; family Pinaceae; genus Pinus; species Pinus taeda. The sequence continues at coordinate 10,445 of APFE030181092.1, read as the reverse complement.
AGGAGAGAGCTGAAGAAGAAGCAGTTGTGCTTCACTGTTATGAAACCAAGTCAAGAAAAGATAGAAAAGATAGATCAATGCCTTAGAATTCAACCTCTTTAAGGGGAAAACCTCCTTTACATTACATAAATGAAGAATTCTTGGATGATTCAAATGACAAAACCTTCTTTCTATATATAGGAGTCTAAGGAGTCACAATATAGCCCAGCCAACCTAACAATAATAATATAAAGCCACAAAAATAACAATGGAGGGATTTTATGGGGCACAGTAATAAAAATATGGGGACAATAGGGGCACAACAATATTAATAAGGGATACAACTACAATAGTAATGGGGTAATCACTAGTATTATAGGGACCTAACGTGCCCCTCTCCTTCAAAACATTGTTGTCCTCAATGCTTGAGTAGTTCTAGATGCTTCTGTATAAAATTCTCATCCTCCCGTGTGGAATCTTCAGCGGATAAGTTCTTCCACTTGATGAGATACTCTGAAATTGATCGATTTCGTAGCTGTCAAGTTCTTATTTTTCTGACTGCTTCCGGTTCCAATATAATTTTTCCTTCCTCGTCAAGTTCTGGCAATATTGTTTGAACTGGGAGCTTGTCACCTATAACCTTCTTTAAACATGAAACATGGAAAACTGGGTGCACTCGAGATGCTGCAGGAAGCTCCAATTTGTATGCCATAGTACCAATCTTTTGCAACACCTTGTACAGACCATAATAGCTTGGTGATAATTTATTATCCTTCTTAGCTTGCTTGAGGGAAATATGTTTATATGGTTGTAGCCGTAGGAATACCCAATCACCTACATCAAAACTTCTTTCGCTACGATGTTGATCTACCTATTGTTTCATTCTATTCTATGCTAACACGAGGTTATCCTTTAAGAGTTGGAGGACTTGTTGTTGATGTTCAATGTGATG
>APFE030181080.1:0-19196 GCA_000404065.3 Pinus taeda | reverse complement strand
AAAACAATAATGATTTGGTAGAATTATTCCTTTCTCAACCTGATATTTTCGAAAATTTGAGACACAACCAATATCATGCTGCAGATGTACTTTTAGCCCAAAATTTTCAGGAAACATGCACCATTCAATCTTTGCAAACCACATTTCACGACATCTTTCCAGTTCAATCCATCACCAACACACAGATTCAGATCATAAAGATTAGTCCAGGGAAAACTCTGAACATAGGTAATCATCTAGACTCATCTCAGCAAGAGAAATTGATTCGACTATTGAGAAAATACCAGAAAGCCTTTGCTTGGGACTACACTGATATGTATGGGATTCACCCTGACACATGCACTCACCATATTTACATGGATAGTACTATCAAACCAGTGAGGCAACCACAGAGAAGGATGAACCCCGTGCTCCAAGATATTGTCAAAGAAGAGTTGCAAAAACTATTGAGAGTTAATTTTATATATCCTATTTCTGACAGTCAGTGGGTATCCCCATTGGTTATAGTGCCCAAGAAAAATGGTAAGTGGCGCATTTGTGTTTATTATAGACAACTGAACAAAGCCACGCTCTAAGATTATTTTCCACTACCATTTATTGACCAAGTGTTAGACACCCTAGTTGGGAAATCATCATTTTCTTTTCTTGATGGTTTCAGTGGCTACAACCAGATCAGGATAGCCTTAGAAGACCAGGACAAAACCACATTCACCTGTCCTTGGGGCACTTATGCTTATAATGTTTTGTCGTTTGGACTTTGCAATGCTCTAACCACATTTCAGAGAGCTGTATTAGCTATTTTCGTTGATTTAGTTCATGATTGTGTTGAATTTTACATGGATGATTTTTCAGTATACGGCAATTCATTTGAACATGTATCAGAGAACCTTGAGAGAGTTTTGAAAAGATTTATTGAAGATAATCTATCCCTCAGCAATGAGAAGTGTTTTATGATGTTGAATGAAGGGATAGTGTTAGGCCACTATATTTCTTCTCAAGGCATCAAGGTTGACCCAACAAAGATCCAGATCATTGTCGATTTTCCAATTCCACAGAATCAAAGAGAGGTAAGAAGTTTCCTTGGGTATGCAAGCTATTACAGAAGGTTTATTGAACATTTTAGTAAGATAGCTTTACCTTTGTTTAAACTTCTATCAAAAGATGTACTTTTCAGTTGGAATGAGAATTGCCAACAAGCATTTGAACTACTCAAAAAGAAGTTATCAACCGCACCAGTCTTGAGAGGGCCTAATTCGAGCCTACCATTTCATATCTTTACAGATGCATCTGACACTGCAGTGGGTGCATCATTAGGCCAAAAAGAGGAATCTTTTACTTATGCTATTTACTTCATTAGCAAAAATTTAACACCTGCAGAGTCAAACTACACAGTCACAGAGAAGGAAACACTTGCTATCATATATGCTATGAATAAATTCCGACATTACATAACTGGTTATGAAGTCTTTGTACATATTGATCATTTTGCCATTAAACATTTAATGAATAAACCAATAACTAGTGGCAGAGTTACCAGATGGTTACTATTGTTACAGGAATTTAACATCACATTGTTAGATAGACCAGGTAAAGAGAACCAGGTAGCCGATTTTCTTTCTAGACTGCAAAATCAAGGTGAGGTTGTTCCAGTTGAAGATTCTTTCCCAGATGAAAATTTATTTGCAATTTCCATAGTAAATCCTTGGTATGTTGATTTGGCCAATTATTTGTCTACAGGAAGGACACCTCCACACTTTACTGCAAAGGAAAAGAAGAGACTAGTCAAACAAAGTGCTAGATATTCATGGCTTAATGGCGATTTATTTTACACTAGTTATGGTATGATCATTAGAAGATGTGTAAGAAATGATGAGGTAATTGATATTTTAAAATCTTGCCATGATGAACCGTGTGGTGGGCATTTTGCAGCTAAGCGGACAACATTCAAAGTTCTTACTCTTGGATACTACTGTCCATCCATTTTCAAGGATGCCAAGAAGTATGTAAAGAGTTGTGACAGTTGCCAAAGAATGGGCAGGCCAACAGCTACAGACGAGATGCCTCTTCAGCCCCAAGTTCACCTAGAGCCATTTGAAAAATGGGCTCTAGACTTCATAGGACCCATTAACCCATCCTCCAATGGTAAGAAGTACATCTTAGTATGTACTGATTATGTCACAAAGTGGGCTGAAGCAAAAGCACTGGTAAGAGCCACCGAACACACAGTTGTCAATTTCCTTTTTGAAGAGATTTTTGTCAGGTATGGAGTGCCCAGGGAGATAGTAACTGATCAAGGTACCCAATTCACCTCAAAGTTGGTAAAGGACATCACAGACAAATACAAAATCAAGCATAGGAAAAGCACACCTTACCATCCACAGGCCAATGGGCAGGTGGAATCTAAAACAAAACTTTGGAGGGTATCATTACTAATACTGTTGCAATGAACAGGAAGAATTGGGAAGAGAAGCTCAAAGATGCACTTTGGGCTTAAAGAATCACATGGAAGGATACTACAAGATTTACACCATACCAGTTGGTGTACGGCAAAGAGGTAATGCTTCCTATTGAGTTTCAAATACATACTTTTAAACTGGCTGCAGATTTACAAATTGACTTGGATCAAGCACAAAAATAAAGAATTCAGCAGTTGAACCAGCTGGATGAAATGAGGCAGCAAGCGGAGGAAACCACCATCCTCATGCAAAAGCAAAGGAAGCAGTGGCATGATGCACATATCACGAAGAAGCAGTTCAAGGAAGGTGACTGGGCTCTACTTTTTGACTCTAAGTTTAGAGATCATAAAGCCAAGTTTACCACCCATTGGATGGGCCCATACCAAATTGTTCAGGCATATGACAATGATTCAGTGAAGCTCACAACTATTGATGGAGAAGGTCATTCCTTTACTGTCAATGGTCATCGCCTGAAACTATACACTAAGCCCACCAGCAAGCAAGATTTCCTCCAAATAGTATCTCAACAAAGAGAGGTTGAGATACTGCAGCCCTCAGCTGCAGTATCCCTGCCTTAGTTTATTTTCTTTCAATTTCAAAAAAAAAAAAAATTAAAAAAAAATAATAATAATAATAAAAAATATAAAAAAAAATAAAAAAAAAATAATAATAAATGTGTTAGATGTGAAAACCAGCCTCTAGCACACTCTAACCCTGAATTCCTACTTGAAAACCAATTCACTGGCAGGTAAGAATCCTATTTCTTTTTTTCACTGTTTAATTTCTCAGCTGAATAATGACATGAGGACAAGTCAAAACTTTTGTGGGGGAGAGAAGCATCAGCATTTCGTTCTTTTATCTCTCCATTGTAAATTTTTAAAGATTTATCATCTCCTCACTGTAAATTTCCAAAGCAGTTTGTTCCAGCATTCCAGATTTCAATAAATAAGTTGTTTTGTCATTGTCTTATCTCAGAGGGACCTGGTTATAAATATTATGCAGGGGGACCTCTTCTGTCCAGAAGACCATGCTATCAGCACCAGCAGTAATGGGACCTGTTTAGACACATAAAAGGGACCTGTTAAGAGATTGATATTTCAGGGTTACTTCAACACAGCTTCAGCAAGTTTCTACAAGGATTCACAGGTTGCTGGGCACCAAGACTCCATCAAACACCCAAGCTCAAAGTACCTGTATGCATATAAAGAGCTACACGAACATCTTCAGTATTTCAGAGGGACCTGTTGCATTCAAATCTACCTCAGGGGACCTTTTATGAATAGCAAAGAAAAGTCAAACAACAGTCAAGAGACTAGTCCTACTCAGCATGCCAATGCAACAACAGTCAAACAAAAGTGTAATACGCTCCTTGTTCTTAACATTTAATTTCATAGATTAACTTTTAATGTTAATTTTAATAACTGTGACTGTTATGATCGATTTCAAGGGCACATCTTCCATCATTCCTTATCTCCCTGATTCTTCCCTACTTCAACCTATTTCCTACCTCTAAAATCCATTACCCCTTCATTTCAACCTTGTTCTACGCATCCTACAGCCATATCAACATCCTCCATTTGGCCGAGTACCAACAGGACACGTGGTGAATTTTTTTTTTTAAATATATAAAGGTAAGAAACAGGAGGCCTATTCATTATATTTCATGCGGCCGAATGATGATTCCACTACCCGACGCACCTAAGTGATTCAGAGGACTCCATCATACCTCAGTATGGCATATACGCTCCCAGCGCTCCAATGATAGCATTTATACAAGCGGCATCATTATTCCCCTGTTTCCAAAGATGAACATGCTCTGAGGTAAAGGAAGTTGGTCATTTCACTATCATTTTGCAGGTTGTTTACATTGGCATATAATCCCGTGGCCTCCACAGTAAGGACCGAAGGCAGTGAGCGCCATTCGGTCTCGACTCCCACCAAAGTTACACAACAGTTGACCGAGCATCACATTGGATACTAAGGGAGCGACGCCATCAGGTAACAAGTCAAAATTTCTTTGTTAAATTTGCAAGTTAGAGCACGACCCTCTACCAAGATGACAAATAGGGTCGAGCCAAGCATGTTCAATAGTTCCCAATACCATGAAGATTGCATTTCGATTCTCAGAGAGATACAGTGGTTGCCCTTTTGGGAGAAATTCCATGGAAGCAACGAAGAGGTTACCAAGCAATTCACTTTCACATTTAATGGGGAGAAATCCCTAATAGGCAACTTCTCATTCAAGGTTTCGGAAGACACCATCGCCCAGGCAATAGGGATCAGCCTAGAAGGAGAGAAGTATTTTAAGACCAAGCAATTTAAAGAGAAACCGTGGACCCAATTCATGTCTAGATCCCGAGTCTCATCAGTTAACTGGAAGAAAGGTTTTCCAAGGAGTTGGTTGGTGCATCCCTAGGATGAGATGGTCTACATACTTCAAAAATTTGTAACCTGTGAAGGCCGCTACAGTATTGTTTATCTATACCATATCAAGTTGTTGCTACACTTGAAAAGGCAGTGTGTTATCAGTTTACCATATTTTCTATTGCAAAGCCTAACCAAGATGTCGAAGACCATCCAGAAGTAGAAGGGAAACGAAGACAAGAGCTTATATCACTTTGGCTTAGTTAAAATTCTTATTGAGCATGAATTGCAGAGAAGAGGGAAAATGTGGAAGGAGTTCTTAGCTGCCAACCAAATTAGAGATGAGGAAGACAAAGAAGAATCGCAGGAGAACTCAGGATTCATGAAGGACATCGATGAAGAGATCCCAGCATCATCCAAAGCGAACAAGGTACCTCCACCTGTGAGCAGCATAAGGACTAGGTAAATGAGAAAGGAAGATGCTAAGAAGGTAGAGCAAGATAAAATTTTCACCACTTATTCAAGAAGAACAAGGAGAACACCAAAAGCTCAGTTGCAATAAGACCAACTTGAATCCAATGCACCTATACAAATGGATATTCAAAGCAGTGACCATTCGCCACCAGGGCCAGGAGCCGATATAGATGTTGAAATCCACTCACCACCAGGACCAGGAGTTGATATAGAGGTTGAAAGCAATAAAAAACAAGAAAAAGGGTCACCACCTCCCAATAAGAAACAGAAGAAACTGGAGAAACAAATTGAAAAATTAAAAGAAGAGCCCATGGAGGCTAATATGTTGGAAAAAATGATCAAGAAAGAGAATGAAATGCTTCGAGCGCACAGTAAAGAGACTCAAAAGAAAAATTAAAAGTTAAAGGAGCGATTCAATGAACTAGAGGCTGAGCAAATAGATATTTGTAAGTGGGCCACCAAGTGGTACAATCAGAAGAAGAACCTCACGGAAAAATACAAAAGATTAAAGCAGGAGCTCCATGGTCAGAAAGATGCCCAGGTGAAAAAGAATGTGTACACATTGCTAAAGGCAGCAGAGGTACAAGCAGGGACAGAGTTCAAAGGAAGCACTTCGGGGTTAGCATGAGGACATGCTAATTCATTAAGTCGGGGAGAGATGTTGGTACCATTCCATGACCCCTTTTTCCCTCCCAAAACATGTCATTTGCCTACCTCTTTTCATCATTTATCTCTCAAATCCCTTGGAAATTGATTAGTTAATAGTCTTATAGTTATTAAATTACATTGAAATTGATTTAAGGGTTTTATGTTAATGAATTAGGAATTTTTGGCAAAATGGCTACAGGAAGTTCCAACATCCTGTAATTGGTTTATTGTTTGACATGTGGCATGACAACTAGGCTAGAGCGAAGGGTAGGGATGAAAAGTGGAATGTCCAAGCATGGACGAACACCTATCCCACAGCAGAATCAACCCTCCTACATGCGCGGTCAACAAAGGTCAAACTATGGCATGTTGGCGACAAAGGCAGCAACAACATGCATCCTAAGTTGATTTACTTTGTTTCCTTTTTGAAATTAGTATAAGATAGAAACATTTTCAAAAATTGCGATGTGGTAAAAGTGACAACAGCCTGCTCATGAATGTACATTCGCTTTCAAGGGATGTAAAACCATATGTAAACATAGTTCTGAACCGGTTGTATTATCATTATCATTATCGTTGTTTCAAAAATAGAGTTTCGATTTTAATATCAAAGACTTGCATTACAGTCACGATTTTGTTGTGTTGATTTGGTAATCGTTGGATCACAGTCCAGTATACCTCTGGAACGCGGACGGGCCCTACGTAACGTGGTATACTATTGTTTTATTTCATTTACAGTTAGGGTATTTAATATGCTCAGTGATTAAAATCGATTTATGTTTGTAATATGCATATGCTTTATGTTTATGAATGCGCTTGAATAGATCATCATTGAGATCGTGAATCATATCCTGTAAGGGATTCGATCCCTTGTTATCTTGTAGAGAAATGTCATGAATTCTATGCTTACGATTTCCATATATTTTTATCTTGCATGACTGCTAATGAATGTTGAGTATTTACTGAACAGGGATTTTATGCATGATGTCTCTGTAAGGGGACTAAAATCTTGATTTACAGTGATACACAGCGTTTTAGTTTGCTAAATGAATTGAATCTTGATTTATAGTGATACATAGTGTGTTTTAGTTTGATAATGAATTAAATGGCAGCGTTGTAATTAGGTAGATGAGACTTAGATAACGATCCTTTATTTCTATATACTGTAGACGCACGCCTCTAAGTCTACGCACCCTGGTCGATAATAAATATAACCTAGTCTAGCACCCTAGATAGGACACTACAGTCACTTTGTAGCTGACCTGAGTGATTTATCCCTGGGTAGTGCATCTCCCTTAACGTTGTCGTGAACCTTGTGACACTTCCTCACTCCGCACAATCCTCCAATCATGCAGTTCCCCAACCCAGGCAGTGTAGTTTAAAGTCTCGTGCCTCCTTTCAGCTACCTAGAGCACTAAGACTATGCTACCCTTATATAGTGACATGGTCGGATCACCGGTGTATAGCTTCAATCAGCTGCCATTCACCTATCCTGGGAAGGAATCTCGATTCAATTTAACCAGCTGAACTGCTCCACCATCGGTAATCTCCTTAATGACATAGGGCCCTAACCAGTGCATTCTGAATTTCCATGGAAATTTATTAAACTTGTTGTCATATAACAAAACCAAGTCATTTACCTTAAAGGTGCACAGCTTAATGTGTCGATCATGCCATGATTTTTCGCGTTGCTTTCAGACCTGTTGGTGAAATCCAGCTAGAAATCTCTCTTCCTCGAGCTCATCTAGCTGTGCGAGCCTCTCTTCCAAGGCTCCATGATCCGTCATACTCGTGAGTTCCACTATGCATAGACTAGGCACAATGTATTCCATGGGTATCACTGCTTCAATGCCATATACAAGCATAAAGGGTGTCTATCTAGTCAACTTTTTGCATGTCGTCCGATAGGCCCATAGTACTGTGGGTATGTGTAGGTCCCAATCACTTCGCTGAGAGTTGCAAACCTTGGTCAACGCTTTCTCCAGCACCTTATTGAATTCTTCCACCGCCCCATTTTCCTGTGGGTGATCAAGTGTGTTTTTCTAGTGATATACTTAAAATTCCTTTGTCAGTGCATTGATTGTCTCGTTCAAAAAGTGCATATGATGATCACTCATTAGAATCTTTGGACACCCAAATCGCGTTAGTACATACTCAAAGAGGAACTTCACAGCAATAGCACCTATGTAGTCCTTCACAGGTTGTGCCTCCACCCATCGAGTCAAATAATTAGTTGCGCTAATAATGTATTGCGCTCTCATCTTCTTCCCTTGGGGCTGAATGGGTCTTGAAAAATCTATCACCCATTTCTCAAAAGGTTGTAACGTCATCTATGGGTTCAGAGGCAACTCATCCCTCCGCAATGGCTTGCCTATCCTTTGACACACATCACACGTCTTGTAGTAAGCTTTTGAATCTTGATGGAGGGTTGGCCACCACAACCCTACATGTAGAATCTTCTGTGTGGCTGCTCTTCCTGCATAATGGCCTCCCATAGTGCTCCCATGAGCATTCGTGAGGACACTACTCCTTTCAAACTCTGGTACATATCGTCGCAACACTTCATCAGACCCCATTTTTTATAGATGTCCGGCAATGACAGAAAAGTCTATCATGCGTACCACTAAATCCTTTTTCTGTTGGATGGTGTAAACTTTTGGGGCAGTTCTTGTCATTAGGAAGTGTATGATGTCTTCAAAATGACCATCCATGGTGCGTCAAATAGTTGTGCATCAGGCAATCCCTCCTCCAAATTAGTGGGCTCTTCCCCTGTTTCAATGCGCAACAGATGGTCTAGTCCTGCATTTAGTCATCCAGGCTTCATAATAACTTCAAAATCATACTCCTGGAACAATAACAACCACCTACATATTCTCCTTCCCAACACAGGCTTATTGACCAAGTATTTCAACGCAGAATGATCTGTATACATCTTAAAATGTCCACCCAACAAATAGTGTCTAAACTTCTGGAGCACATATACCATGGCTAACCCTTCGCGCTTGATGGTGGAATAGTTCTTCTCAGCCTTGGATAACCTCCTGCTTGTGAATGCTATAGAATGATCTAATTCTCCTCTGCCAGCCTATGTCAGTACTGCTCCCAGTGCTATACATGACACGTCTACATGTACATGAAACTCCTTCTTCCAATCTGGGAAGACTAAAATCGGCGCAGTGACCATTTTTTCTTTCAATACATCCAAGATTTTCTTATAGTCCTCGATCCAATAGAACTTGACATCCTTTTTCAACAATTTCTCCATAAGCGTGGTGATCTGGGCATAGCCCTTGATAAATTTCCTGTAATACCCCGTATGTCCCAAGGTTGCACATAGCTGTTTTACACTCCTCGGTGCCTCCAAGTTAAGTATCAACTCAATCTTCATGAGATCTACCATTAGTCCCTGTCTACAAACCACATGGCCCAACAGAGTCCCAAAAGGAACACAAAATAGGCATTTCTTCAAATTGAGCGCAATCTGGTACCTTCGACAAGTATCTAGCATCAGGCGCAAACTTTCCACATGGACTTTCACTAACCCAAACATAGTCCAATCATCAAAGTACACCTCCAGAAACTTATGAATGAATTCTTTGAACATAGAAATGACTACATGAAAAACAATCACAGGCGTGTTCTTCAATTCAAAAGGCATTACAGTGTACTCAAAACATCCCCACTCAGTTGCAAAGGCCATCTTGCTTCTATATTCAAGTGCGATTTTGATCTTATGGTACCCAGAGAGCCCATCAGTGAAGGAATATGGTTCCTGGCCACCTACATTATCCAATACCTCATCAATTAATGGAGTCGGGAAAGGATCATGTATGCAAGTGTCATTCAACTTCCTGAGATCCACACATATCCTTATTTCATCCTTCTGCTTCTTTTCCTATACCACCATCGGGCTTACCCAATTAGATTCTTCTACAAGCTCAATGATGGCTGCCACGAGCATCTTAACTAGCTCTAAGCAGACCTTCTCCTTATACTTCGGATTGAGATGGTAAGGTTTTTGCTTAACCAGCTTCGGGTCGGGTTTTAACGTGATCTTCATAAATCCCATGTCTCCTATTATCCCCTTTAGCTCCGTAAACTTGGTAGGGAAAAAATCCTGGTATTCGTGGAGCAATTCAAAAACCTTATCTATCATCTTTCCATCCCGGTAATCTCCAATCTTCGTGGATTTTGGCTTTGCCTCCATACCAATATTTACCTATTTCGTTTTCAGCGGTGCGGTTATATCAGGGTTCTCGATTTGTGGTCCCTCAACCTCGCAATGATCCTCTGTTTTAGGGATGTTAATCTTTCATGGATCCTCGTCTTCTTCTTCTTTAGCAGTCATGTTATAGCATTCCAGTGTGTGGCTCAGCTGAGTAGTCCAATCTGGTTGAATCAGATCCAAAGGATCCTGCGGTATCTTAAAGATTGTTGCTTTAACTTCTTGTAGCGCTTCGTCAATACATTCAAACCCATCTTTGAAGCTGAACATAATTATGAATCCTTTGTTTAGAATATCCCATTCACCTATACCATGGCGGAGCTCTATTTCCAAGTACCAGTTCATCGGGATGACATCCAAGGTGTGACATAACAAGTGCACCCATTCAAGTTGGGGCTTCACTCCATAAGCCTTAGCCCATTTAGCCAAGTGTGCACACAAGTCATCCTTCCCGTCATATTTTTCTGCCATTCGTACCTTCGACTTCCCAAAGCATGTTCTCATCATCCTTCTACACTCGTGCCAATCATTAAAACTGCCTTTGTGCATGCCCCACCATCTTGCAAGCATAGTGCACAGTGCCCAATCCAAAGCCTAGAAGCACTTCTTTTCTGGTACCTCCCTTTCAAATGCATCCAAAACACATCTAAATCATTCAAGCCATCATAAGTGGGCAGATTTCTTTCCTCTGATGATACACAGCGCAGCAATCGGGTCATCATGTTACAGTTCAACGTGGTTACTTCATGTAGTAGATTCTGCAAGCGATCTAATTCTTCATCAGAGTCTGAGGAGCAGGAACTCTTGTGATCCCATGTAATTCATCCATCTGCTATCATATTCACCCAATCTTGGTCTCACACTGTTATCTTATATATGCAATCCAAATCGTCATTGCTCTCATAATTGCAGACTGGTTCAGTATAGTGTGATCCTTCAGCAGGATCTAGGGGTATTGGTACTATTATGTGGAATGATTTCTTTTCAAATATCATCTTTCACTTCTTTAGGTTGATCACCCCTTTAATATCGGTAGCCCAATCAATGCCAAGGAGCATAGGGTAGGGGTTGTTGTCATCTACAATTTCTATTACTTCAAAGTCAGCCAACATGCTCGCACCTTCAATATCTACAGTTACCCCTTACAGTCATCTCATGGGGATGATATTATGTTGATTTTCCATCCTTAACTCAATCAGAGACCACTACAACGTGGGTCTTCCCATCCTCTCTCAAGTCTTCTTTGGTAAAACATTTGCATTTGACCCCAAATCCAGAATAACCTTGTCCATTTCATATTCTCCTATCTGTGTGACCAGTCTCATCTCTCGCCCTGTCCTTACTTTATGCTTACCAATCTTCGTACAACGTGTGGTTCACCCAGAGTGGTTTCGGCGCATCTGTTTATAAGCTCTTATAACCCCTTCACAGGCCTGTTATCGCACAGCAGCTTCATGCAGGTCTTTAGAAAGGTCGTAAGCATAAAAGGGTCCATTTCCTTATTAGGCTTATCCTTGCTCCCTAAAGTAGAGGCCTTAGTGAAGCTCTTATTTCCTTCCATGAACTTTTTGCGTGCGTGCTCCAAATGAAATTCTGCCTCCTTCACTGGAGCTTTTCGAACCCATGTGTTATCTTTGAGCTATTTCCCCTTGTAATCACCTATTGCAGTTCCACTTTGGAGCACTATATTCACATTTGGATCCTCTTTGCGAGGCTCAAACCTCATCATCTGCAGGTTATGATTTGGCTGAGGTGGTAGCACCCCCTTATCGCGTATCCTCACTATCAGCATAGGACAGCCTTCTGCCTCATTATCAAACTAAGTATAATACTTGCACGATGGTCGTGTTGGGTTACTGGATTCATGGGAATAGAGTCTTCATCCTCTATAATGTAATAGATCAGTTGTCCCTGGCCTCTGTCAGGTCCTCCTCTGCCTCGGCCCTGTCCACGCCCCTGAAATATTGTTCATGCCATCCCAACACTTTGGTTAGGGAGCCATGTTTTTTCCTGAATGCTATAGGCAGTTGTTCTGTCCATCATCAATTCATAAGTTCTACAGTTGCGCTCATCATGCCCTACCGACCTACAGAAGTTGCAGAACAATTGTTGCGGTGTTGTACAAACTTCTGCAGCAAATGACAGTTATTTGTCATATGTTTTCCTGCTACCTGACATATAGCGCACCACAACGCATGCCATGTGCTCGGTCTGACTTAGGCTTCTGGCCTCAAAGGCATCGGTCCTCCTCCTGCAATATGGTTCACAAAGACCGGGAAATGGTCTTTGTCATGCCCTGACCTTTACATTTCAGGCACCATATCTCTTCGCACACCTCCAGTCGAACTATTATATCCTGCTTCAAACTTTGCATTTCAAGGCAAATATTTTTCATCTGCACATGGATCTGTTGAACCCCTTGATTTAGATCTTACATCAGTGTTTCATGCAGTCTCATTAAAATCTCCAAGGCCTCTTCCTGAGTTGTAATCTTCTGTTGTGACAATGCAACCCTTAGGTGAGGCAGGAGCGAAGCCACGAACCACTCGTTGTGTTGTCCATCTGTTAAGTTCATATTAGCTTCGCGGATTTCGCACTTCAACCTTTGATCCGATTCCCAAGGTGTCCCACCTGTTTTCATTGTGATTTCCTTGAACCCCATAATCGATTGTGCCTTGGATTTAGGCCTACTGAACTCTTTGTTCAGCGCGGTCTGTATGTCTGCCACCCTAGCGTTTGGGTTATCATTGGAGTACTTAATGTACCATGTTAGCGTGTGATCCTGCAAAGCACTAACCAATGTTGACTTCTTCATGTGATCATATGTGATGCCCTAAGCTTCCCATACAGCTTTCACGATGAACCAAAACTGGTCTGGGTCCTCTTTTAGCAAGCCTTTAAACAAAGGCAGCTTCACTAAATTTTCCATGTTGAGCTACAGTGGAGGTGGTGGTGGTATGGGTGAAGTTGCAGGTGATACTGGTGATGTTGGAGGTGGTGTGGGTGGAGGTGGAAATCACGGGAACCCCTATCTGATTAACTGAATTGCACTTCATGGAGAAGCATGTGCTACTCCCTCTTCATCACCTAATGGTGGTGAGATCAATGGGCTATATTCAGAACCCTTTCTTCCTTTTTTTCTGTAGGTATTTCCACTTCACATAGCTCGAACATCAAGGTAGCTGCATAACCAATTTTTCACACAATAACATCTTAATCCAAGTATTCAAAGACTTCAAGTACTTACCTCGCAGACCTTTGAAAAAGCATCGCTTCACCTCGTTGTAACTAACTGAGGTATCGACTGTGAATTTAGTCACAAATCCTCCTATGATGTGATAGAGCCAATTATCAACAGTGCGAGCGACCTTATCCTCAGAGGCTTCCAGTATCTGTACTAACTCCGAGGTCCAGACAATAGGACTGTCAAGTCTCTACCTTCCTTGGTTATCCGCTAGCTTCACGATCCACTCATATAACTCAACTAGAAAGGAACAGAAAAAGATCTCATGGATTTCCATATACAGGTGTCTGTCCAGCCACTGTTCCTTTGTCAGCCACAAATTCTTGTTCTCTTGTGCCACGAATTCTTGGATCTTCCTATCCAACCAATCTTCGATCTCTTTCTTAGTTGAATTTGAGTGATACGACATCACACATCTCTCATGCAGATTCTGGTCCCAACAACAAAACCATTTGTTGGCTGTGTGGGGCCTGACCCAGGTTCAGCGTTAGTTAGCCAAACAAATCCTTACACTACTGGCCCTTTCAGCATTAGCCCATGGAGTGCGGACTGAAGTCTCACCGAAGCAGTATCGGGAGATGTTGGAACCAAGTTTCCACACCTAAGATGGTCGTGATGTCGGTTTATACCCTTTGTTCCTACTTTCATGCAGGTCACTAAGCTTTAGGGCTATGTTAGTCTATCCCTTTATTCCACCCTTTAGTACCTCCGCGAAGGTGTATGATTGACCTTTGCGCGGCCTTAACCTGCAATCCAAGTACTTTCGCACTGCTATGACAATGTATTGTACAAGTTCCCAAGTTATCTTAAGTGTTTTACTTATCTTACTACACAATCATAGTTAGCATCGCGTAAACTGATATTCTTACTTACGTTCAATTAACCAATATAATCACATATATTCGTGCATCACATAAACATTATAAATGAAACCCAAAATGCTATATAACGAGATGAATTAACAAGAAATAAGTACACATAATTTGCATAAAACTTCTCTTTATTGATATCTTTAGATTAATACAGACTCTAACCACCCTGCACACACAGATGTAGGGGTCCGTGCACTCAGCTGCGGACTTCCACCTTAGGCCTCTGCGCACTCAGTTGCAAAGCCTCTACCTATTCTAAGACCCGAACACTTAGACTTCTCTACCAAGACTCCAAGACTTGTCTTACTTTTCTTCCATTTCTAACTACTTAGAGCTTACTTACGTAGCTCCTTTTTATAGAATCCCATGGTCCGCGGACCATGGGTGTATCTTTACAAAAGACTTTACACTTTACAAAATAAGGGCGAACAACCCTTTATGACTCTTAACACCTTCGCACTCCGTGACCACAAAATGAGGAGACTTTACAACTTTATTACAGAATTGACCCAAAACATGGGCTTTTAGCCCCAAAACTATCTTTGGGGGATCTCGTTCCCAACATCAACATATCAGCTCTACCCCATCATCATGATCATCACCCTAGTTCCTATAGGTTCTATGAGCCTCCTTCGTCATATAGGAACCCATGATTGTCCCAACCACTGGTGTGAAATGAACCGCCACACCTTAAAAGGAGGATATTCATTGTTATATCTTATACATCATGTTCTTACCCCTTGAGCCCCGAGCAGTTACTCAAATAAAATCATAAAAAGGAAAATGGAATATAAAGAAGGGTGGAAAACTCAAGGTCAAGGCACCTCATGTACCACAATTTCTCCCTCCTAAACATTATAAACCCAAGAATGGGCTTCCCTCTTATTAGTTACCATTGTACCCGAGCATGTGACCCACGACTGCCCCTTCTCATCCCCTATTTCATTCACCTATTTGTCACATGCTACCACCTTTTAAAGGATGTACCTTGACTATATTATCCTGATTAGAAGTGGAAACCATCTAATAGTATTACTGGTTAACCCCATTTGGAGTTTAGGAGACATTGGCACATCCCGAAGCCCGTTATAGAGGGGCATGCCATTATGAAGTCCCCACCTGTGGTCCATGATTGGTAAACTCATTTACTCGATTTCTCTAATGAATTGTTGTATTGGAAGGCTAGGGGACACATTAAATCTTATGCAGGATTTCAAATGGTCTCCGTCTTGGGTTTTATCTCCCTATACGGGGTACTAATCCTCCATAGAGCTACATTTGCACATGTAAAGTGTGCTTTGAGAGCCATGGGCTTCCACAGTAGCACAGAGAACTCCATGGATCCCCACAGCCATTCAAAGATTGATCGAGGTTCACTTATTCGACGAGGAAGATGCACTTGGTCCATCATGCCTAGTTGGCCCCAGATTTGCACCATACACTTGGAAAATGATCTAGGACTTGCACGATGATGTGGAATCACCTACACAGTCATACTAGTCATTACAGGTGATCTACATGCATCTTTGATTTGTTTGGAGACCCATGAGGATACTTGTGTTCTCCCACATGTCATTTGGAGCACCATGGGTTATTACAAGGGGCTAACCCTGTTATGCAACTAGCTCACAAATAGATAGATCAACGACTTAAAAATTATCCTCTTCGAGGGGGAAAATTTCTTTACATTACATAAATGAAGAATTCTTGGATGATTCAAATGAAAAAACCTCCTTTCTATATATAGGATTCTAAGGGATCATAATATTATAAGCACTGACATAACAATAATAATGTAAGGGAACAACAATAACAATAGTGGGCTTCTATGGGGCATAATAATAACAATATGGGGACAACATGGGCACAAAAATTAAAATAAATGGCTACACTGACAATAAAAATCAGTAAGTACGCTAGTATTATAGGGACATAACATGCCCCTCTCCTTTAAAAAAGTGTTTTCCTCAACGCATGAGTAGTTATGGATGCTTCTATATAAAATTATCATCCTCCCATGTGGAAACTTCAATAGGTAAGTTCTTCCACTTGAAGAGATACTCCAAAATTGATAGATTTCATAGCTTTCAAGTTCTTGCTTCTGTGATTGCTTTAGGTTCCAATATGATTTTTCCTTCCTCGTCAAGTTTTGGAAATATTGTTTGAATTGGGAGCTTGTCACCTATAACCTTCTTTTAGCATGAAACATGGAAAACTGGGTGCACTCAGGAAAATGCAGGAAGCTCCAATTTGTATGCCATAGTTGACGAGCCCCAATTTTGGTACAATTTGGGCTCATTTTGGCCTATTTTACTTGCTCAAACCATTCATTTTTATTTGCTTATGCATGCATTTCTTAGTTTATTCATGTTGTTTGTAGGAAGAAGGTTAGACACTTTATCTACGTGACTAATGCATTATGATTCCAGGTTTTGGCATTAAAAAGGGAGCAAGAGACAACGAAAAAGGGGATAAGGAGACAATGAGGTGGCACTGCTGATTTTGTGGAGAGATGTCCACGGTCTTGGGACATTCCTCGTGATTCCCACCAAGAACTCCGAGCTCCAATCCATCTCCCCTCCGAGCTTAAGAAGCAGCCAGCTATCCTACAGGAACAACAGTCATAAACTGTTCCACAGGAACAGTAGTTATGACTGCCCTACAGGATCCGCAGTTAGACTCTAGTTGGACAGCCGAGCTCCTAAAATCAAGGGCACTTGGTGGATCATCGTTTTTGTATAAGTATGAAGGCCTTAGCCTTAGATAGGTTGTTGAAAATCTCGTATTGCTATTGTAATTTTGGAGCACAGTTCAGTTTTCATTCCTTTTTGTAAGCCAATTTGGCATGACATCAGATTATGAATAAAGAAGGCAGTTTGTGATCTAGTTCTGAGTTTCTTAAGGAGACTATAGCTCTCAGGTTAGGGCCCAACCTGAGAGCCATAGATCCCCTCTGCTGTAGTGTTGTTTCCATTTCATTTCCAGCACTTTAAGTTTTCGTTTGCACATTCAATTCGAATTACAGTTTGGTGATTTGGTTTTCTTATGAGTAGGATAGATTTTGCTTATGGTGCAGTTGTTTCCACTTGCTTAGTGTAGCAGAGGATAGATACCATCAATTGGAGCTCCAGCAAAACGGTTGTTAAGGCTCACTGCCATCTCTCTTGAAGATTGGGGTGCAGTCCGTAACTAGCCACCAAAAACATGCATTACTTTATTTGATGATTGCTGCAATACAGTCACGGTTTTGATTAGATGCTTCCTTGTCATTCACACCTGCACACATACTTTCATCACAGCCTCATACATATTTCTCTTCGTGTTTTGGATTGCTGTTCATTGAATTCATGGCATAAGTAGTTTAGGTTGATGCATCTTCGGTTTGGTGACAGTCACAATCATTTGTTTCATTTACACTCCTCTCTCTCTCGTTCCATTACCATCTCCTCCATCTTGATCACGCATGCAAGCATATCTCCTCGACCTTCACTTCGTTCTGTCCTCTCCCAAAGTCTTCCACTCCTCATGTAACTTCATTTCCTAACCTTTCATTGATATAACCCCTTACCTCCAACATACTCCCTACGCCCATTTCCCATCTCATTCCTCCACTTCTGAGCCATCGCCAGCCTTATCCCTACCTCACATATCTCTTCCTACCATTCCATCACTCCTCCATCACTTCAAACCTTCACGGTAGGGCATCTTGTAGCAGCTTATAGACATCCTGTAGAAACCTCTGAGTATCCTGTAGGATCCCCTGCAGACATCCTGTAGGAGGCCATTCATTCGGTTGCTGAGCTTCTGAATGTGGAAAACCTCTGTGGATGGATGCTAAGGGTGCGTAGGGACCTCACCTAGCCTCCCCAACCTATCCCACGATTTCCTTCCTTCTCCATCCCAGTTGCACAACCAAACCCTAATTAGCACACAATCACAATCACCCCATCCACTTAAAGGGAAAATATAAAAACATGTCTTTTATGATGCAAACAGTTTAGATCCATGCATTTTCACTTATCATAGGTATCAGCAGCATTGGTAGAAGTTTCCTTCACGTCATTTGCATTATAGAGGCTAGACTAGTTAAATTAGGGTTTCCTAGGTTTACATGCTTTGATTTGCTTTCAGTTCATTTTTGTCAAGTAGATTAGTCTTCTTTGAGCTAGCCTTCGTCCATCATTGATAAAGCTTCTTCTGTGAGCCCATAGAAGTTGGCTTGAGCCCAGCGGACTTGTGCCAGCTGACCAAGTGACAGCTGCGACAAGAGCTAGTACTTGTGCATATAGCACCGTCGCTTCCAAGTTTGTACGAACAACCGGGTTGATAAAATGAGAGACAGGAAGCCTCAGGAGTTGTAGCATTATTGCTACAATACTGGAGCTCACCATCTTTTTGGCGCCGTTGCCGGGGAAGCGTCAGAGTATTAGTAATTGTTGCTTTTCTTCTAAATCCTTGCTCTCACTTTCTGCTAAGTAGTTTGCTTCGTTTCCTTTCTGCAAGAGTAGCATAGTCTTTCCTGCTTTCATAGATTAATCTTTCCTGCTTTCATAGGATAGTCTTTCCTGCTTTCATAGATCAATCTTTCCTGCTTTCATAGGATAGTCTTTCCTGCTTTCATAGATCAATCTTTCCTTCTTTCATAGATTAGTCTTTCAATTCTGCAAGTGTAGATTAGGATTTCAATTTTGCAATCAATCTGTTTCATTTTTGCAGGTGCACAGAAAAAAAAACACAAAAGCAATAAAAAAGAAGTCTTTCTGTTTCATGCCTCGTAGGAACCGAGATAGATCAGGCAAATTCCTACCTAACACCCCCACCACATCACTTAGTCACCCTTCACTCTTCGGTGGTGACAGTGATCCAGAGGAAACTATAGGTGACCATCCCGAGACATACCAAAACCCTATAGA
>APFE030181073.1:425279-440786 GCA_000404065.3 Pinus taeda | reverse complement strand
TTTATCCCAAAGACTTAGATTGGTACAAAGTCCTAACTTGTCCCACAAAGCCTTCGCCGTAGCTTCCCCTGATACATTCAACAATACTGAATCTGAGACACACAATCGTATTGTGCTCTTTGCCTTCCGATCCAACTTCTTCCATTCTTCATCGGTCACTCCCGTTGGTTTAGCACCCGGATCTACCGCGATCCACTGATCTTTATCCACCAACAGATCCTCCATCTTGAGTTTCCACAACTCAAAACTCTGACCATTGAACTTCTCAATCTCTATCTTTCGCTGCTCGCCATCTTCTTTCACCACTAGAATTGATCTCGCAGATCTCCCACTGAATAGGGTCTACCACAGGCCCGAGCAAAACCCCTCAGCAACAAAGGTGTCCCCTTGAAGCCAAAACAGCTCTGATGCCAAATGTAGGTTTTAACCCCGTACAGAAATTACCTGCATACGGATTCTAAATCACAGAAAAATAAACAATGCGAGAGCATAACACATAAAAACACATATGCATAGAGATTTTCCCTTGGATCCCAAAACCGGGGCTACCAGCGTGATTTTTCATTATATTCCTTTCAATGTTACAATACACATTTATACATGCCGAAGCATTCAATACCATGGACCGAAAACCACTACGTCCAATACCATGGACCAAAAAACCATCGCATCCAATACCATGGACCGAAAACCATCGCGTCCAAAAAACATGTGCGAAAATCATGCACAAAACCATAGGTGGGTCTGCCCAACCTAACATAGGTTCCAAAACCAAAATTTTCCAGGGTTCTGCCCCGGACCCCATAAATTGGGGTTACGGGTACCCCTCAACCCCCCTGTTAACTATGTGGAAAGAATATAACACAACCCAACAATTTTGGTGTGCAGTCTTGGTAATGTCAGTTGAACTATTCCCCAATGATCATGGTAAGCAGGCTTGTAATAA
Organism: Pinus taeda; assembly: GCA_000404065.3. Lineage (NCBI taxonomy): Eukaryota > Viridiplantae > Streptophyta > Pinopsida > Pinales > Pinaceae > Pinus > Pinus taeda. Next base: position 439,840 of record APFE030181073.1, on the reverse strand, counting down.
GACCTCTTATCTTTTATATCAAATATATTTTAGAATTACACTCTGAGTAATCATAAACTTTGATGAATGGGATGGACAATTTCCTCCTTAAGAGAGCATGGATGACAGGGTAAGAGTTGAAGATGCTAAGATTGAATCAATTTCTATTTTTATATTGATAACCATTTTTTGGCCATTTGAAAACATTAAAATGATTTACAGTACTTCTAAATCTCGAGAAGATTTCACAAAAATAAAATGGGGTTTTAGAATCTAAATATACCTAATTTCCTAGAAATTTTCCTTTTGTTTAAGGTTTCCATTTTAAAAGTAAATATCAAAACTATTTCGAGCAAATTTTTCAATATAGCAAAGGACAATGGAAGATATATTACAACTTTATTTCCTAATAATCCTAAAAATTATGAACACAAATTTTGCTGAAAATTGAATATTTACAAAGGGAGAAGGGGTTACCTCCTCAATTGAAGAATTTTTTCAAGATAAGGCCATTAACAGGAAGAGAATCTCTCTTACCTGATAGATCTTGCAATATGAAAGTAGAATGGCTTATCTTCTCGTTGATTTGAAATGGTTTGAGCCACATTTTCTGGAACTTAGTGTGTTTTCCTTTATCTTCATGGGCTTTGTCCCATTTCAAAACTAGATCACCAACTTGTAATTGTTTTGAACTGGATGAAGTTGAATCGAAAGATGACTTGATAATTTGCTAATGTTTTGCATGAATAATCCTAGCATTTTCCCTTTCTTCTTCTAATTTTAAGATTTGATCATGTCTTAGTTGAATAGAAGATGGGGGACTTCTTCAATAAACTGCACTAGGGCTAGAGACGGAAGCAATAAATTGGTTGGTAGGATTGTTTCCTTCCCATATACAATATTAAATGGAGAAGTACCTATGGAAGCCTTCTGTGTTACTCTGTTAGCCCATAGTGTAAATATCAAAGATTTGTGCTAGTTTTTATGATTTTGCTCAATAGTTCGCTTAATGATTTTGACGAGATTTTTATTGGTGGATTATGATAAACCATTACTTTGGGGATAGTAATTCGCAGAATATTTCAATTTAAACCCTCTTTTAATAGTGAACTCAAACATAGAATTTCCAGAGAAATAAGATGCATTATCGAAAACAAGAGCATTTGGGACACCAAACCTGGTAATGATGAATTGATCTATAAACTCTATAATTACTTCAGAGTTTGTTGTCTTCAGAGGAATTGCTTCAACCCACTTAGTAAAGTAATCAGTAGCAGTAAGGATATATTTATGTTGTTTGGATGACTGTGGAGTGATTTCCCCAACGATATCCAATCCCCATTGCTCGAAAGGATGTTCAATGTTGACTAGTTGCAAAGGGAAAGCTGGTTTTCTTTGTCTTCCATTGGAGATTTGACAACTTTGGAATTTCTTGATGTATTCGTGAGTATCTCTGAATAGGGTGGGCCAATAATATCCAGCATGAATGATTTTGTGAGCTATTGTATCAGCTCCAAAATGTCCTCTTGCTGGTCCGTCATGTAGCTTCTGCAAAACTTTTTGCGCTTAAGGTTTTTCTAGGCATCTTAATACATAATTTCACCTAAAAAGTACATCATCTATAATTATGAAGTTTTTTGTTTTTAATCTAATGGCACGTTTGTTTTTATAGGAAATATTAGAAGGTGCATATCCATTTTTTAAATAGAAGATCAAATCTGTATATTGTGATTCAGGATCAGTGATACTTATCTGATTGATTTCTTCAGTGTGTTCTGTACCTTCTGATTCTTGAATATTGGATGCTCCTGCTAATAACCTACAAAAACCCTGGCCTCTGACAATATTTTCTGGCTTGATTTCCAAGTCATATTCTTGTAATGCTGTGACCCAATTTTCCCTTTTTTCTCCTAGTTCCCTTTGAATTAGTAATTGTCTTACCGCTGAAAAAGGAACTATAACTTTTGTGCGAGATTTTAAAAGGAAGGGTCTGTAGTGTTTGACAGCTTTGTTCACAGCAAAGGCTTGCTTTTCAACTTCTGAATAATTAAGTTCAACACCTTGAAGATTCGAACTATAAAATGAAATTGGTGCCTCCAAGTTTTGATCATTAATCTGAGTCAGCACTGCTGCATAAGATGAAGTGGATGTGAGAGTATATAGTATGAAATGATTTGAAAAATTGGGAGTGCTTAAAGCAGGGGCATTAATTATTGATTGTTTGATAGAATCAAATGCCTCTTTTTCTGCAGATCCCCATCTAAAAACCGAATTTTTCTTAATCATCGTTTGCAATGGTAAAATAATCTAGGAAAAATCTGGAACAAATCTTTTAACAAAGTTAATTTGACCCAAAAATGACTGCATGGATTTTTTGTTATGAGGGAATGGAATATCAGAAATATCTTTAATTCTATCCGGATCAATATAAATACCATCTTTGGAAACAATGAAGCCCAAGAGCTTTCCTTGATTAAGAGCAAAGAAGGAATTTTTGGGATTGAGCGAGATACCATACCTTCTGCAGCGTTCAAAGATTTGATTTAAATCATGTAAATGATTAGACCTTTTCTTGGAAAATACAGTAATATCATCTAAATAGACAACTACTTTTTTATTGATCAATCCTTTGAATGTTATTGATCAATCAAGTCCAAAAGGCATTTTTTGGTAAGCATAAGTTCCCCATTTAGTTCTGAAGGTAGTTTTAAGCCTGTCATTAGGATGGACCAAAATCTGGTTATACCCTGAAAAACCATCTAAAAAGGACATTAACTCAGAACCAGCTACTGAATGGAGTATCTGCTCCATAGTAGGTAATGGGAAGTTATCTTTTTGGCTTGCTTTATTAAGATTTCTGAAATCTATACAAATCCTAATGTCACCATTTTTCTTTCTAACAGGCACCATATTGGAGACCCAGTTTGAATGTCGGACAGGAAAAATGATCTTAGCCTTCAAGAGTTTATTTAGTTTAGAATTTATTTGACTCTCTAAGTTAGGATGGATTTTCCTTAACTTCTGTTTGACTTGTTTTTGTTCAGAAAGCATTGGAATAGTATGCTGAATGATCGATGCATCGTATGTTTTTAAGTCATCATATTTCCAAGCGAAGACATATTTATTTTTTCTTAATAACCTAATGAATGTTGTTCTTTCTTCCAAAGAAAGTCCTAATCCCAAATTGATGTTTTGAGGGTTTTCCTCAGTACCTAGGTTTATCAACTCAAATCTTAAAGTGGAACTTTGGAGCTTTGAATTGGTCACCTGTTTAAACCTGTCTTTAATATCATAGAGATCTTCAAGTTTAACCACTGGTTTTGGTATTGAGTCTTCTTCCTGCTTTTCCTTCATTTGAAGGTCATGATCACTTTCATCAAGGATTTGATAATCGTAGGACTTATCGGAAGTCAAGAAATTTAAAATGTCTTCGTCATGATTGAACACTTGCCAATTGGTGACATTGTCAGGAATTGATGCTCTAAAAATTAACTCTATTGAAAATCTGTATGGGCTGTAATATTCGGAAGGTAGGAGTTTAGAAGCAACATTAGCTAGCAAGTTTGATGCTGCATTTTGGGATCTAGGGATAGGAGAAATATTGAATGCTAAAAATTGAGATATGAGTTCCTGCACCAAAGACTGATAGTGGTTGAGATGACTAGAAAGACAGTGAATTGTATTTCTAACTTGTTTTATGACAATCTTTGAATCACCAAACACTTTTAAATATTGAACTTTAAGACCAATAGCTTTATATAGTCCTTGAAATAAGGCCTCATACTCAGTTGTATTATTTGTGCATTCAAATTCCAATCGACATGATAACATAGTTTTTTCTCCTTCAGGGCTAACTAAAATACACCCTGCTCCTGCACCTTCACTGGATTTAGACCCATCAAAGTATAGTGACCGAAATAAAGAATTATCAACAATTTTATTTACAGATTTCTCAGCAATTTTGACACATCTTGATCTATCAGTTTGTGAAAAAATTTCTATTTGGGATGTGAAATTATTCACTGAGAAAGGAGATGGTTGGGCAGTGTAATTGCCAAAGAATGATTCGAAAGAGTAATTCCCCAAAATATTATTATTAAATGCTATTGGTTGATTCTCCTGTTCAAATTTAGTGACAGTATGGGTCATATGTCTCCCGATCAATTTTGATTTGATTTGGCTTTCCTTTATAGGGTAGCCACATATGGGACCAATCGGTAGAAATATAACCGTGGAGTTTATCAGACCAATCCCTACTCAAGATTAAACCATAAAATTCAGGTATATCGACAATTAAAATATCAATTCTCTGAACCACTCGTGGATCAGCTGATAAACGGATAGTTACAGAATTGATTTCCCTTAAAACCTGGACCTCGGTTCTATCCAACTATACACTATGAATTGCAGACTTTTGGGTTTCAATGTTTAGTTTGGAACAAACTCAAGCTGGCATTATGTTAGAAGATGCCCCTAAGTCAATCAAACAGTTGTGTAGATTTCGATTATAGATCTCATAGATCAAGAGGAAAGGGTGAGTATGGGAATTTGATTTGTCTCTGATTAAAATTGTATCAGTGGCTTCAATTCTACCAGAAGGCGGTTGAGCTGAATCATTTGCAGCTTTAGAGATCACAACACTAGGAAGAGGTGAAGAAGGTACTGCATTTAGTTCCTTGAGAAGTAATTTTTACTGATGTTTGAGTTTGCTAAGTTCAAACATAGTAATGTTTGCCTTTGTCTTCTTCATATCATCAATAATATTGTAATCCATTGAATCCGATACTACCAACGTCTTAGATGTTGAAGGTATATTTGAGGATGATGGTTGATTTTGGGATGTTATTGCCGCCGATTTCTTTGCGAGAACTTTTTCCTTTGTAGTAGTGGTACCTGAACTCCTTTTCTTTGAAATTGATTGAATAGGTTCAGGAGTATCTTTACTCCTGGTAGTCGTAGGAAAAGCTTCTTGTTCATTTTCTGTATCAGAGTTGGGTAAAATGAAGTCCCACATTCCATGGCATTCGACAACCTCCTCTTCTACGAGTTCGTTGGATGGTAAAACTATTTCATCTTCTCCTTCCTCTTCAGGATCTGAGTCTGCATTAGATATAACATTTGGTGGTTTTGACTCAGGTTTCTTAAAATTCCTAAATGGCTTTTTTGTTGAAGTTTTTGCTACTTGTTTTTTGATTTCAACCATTTCATTTGACATTGTCTTGAGGACTTTTTGTAGACCCTCCATATCATATGGATCCTTAGGGGTTTTCTTCTTTGAATCATCTTTAAAAGAAACTTTTTTTGGATTTTCTATCCTCAAGAGCAGCTTTCTTTTCTAAAGAAATAATGCGTTTCTCTACAGCAAGCACTTCTTTCATGTTTTCAGCTAAAGTTGGTTTTGCAACAATATCTACAAAAATGGCTATATTTGAAGGTAGGGCTGTTATATACCACTCGCTTCTGATTTGCTCACTTGGCTTGGAGTTGGTCGAAATCTTATTCAAGAGTTTATTGAATCGAGAGTTGAATTCCTTGATAGGTTCTCTAGATTCTATCCTAAGATTCAAAAGATCATTAATTAATGTTGCTAAAGATCTATCATCGCCATATTTAGTGAGAAACTTCTCTTGAAAAATGTTCCAGCTGGTAATAGATCTAGAGGGTAGGGAAAAATACCAAGACCCAACTGATCCTTGTAAAGTATAGGGGAAAAGCCTAACGACAACATCTTCTTCTGTTACTCCTTTTATATTAACTGATAACATAAAATTGTTAATATGTTCTTCGACTAATGTTCCAGCATCTGGATTAAATTTTGGCAACCATTTCTTAGGATAATTAGGTAATGGATGTAATGGTGCAGGCATAGTGACCACACCAGGACTATTCCATGGATTCTGAGCCATCTTAGAACTAATAACAATTGCCGATGAAATTCCAGGTGTTTGGGGAGGGGTTGGTATTGAAGATTGAATAGGTTGGGATGTTGAAGTTGGTGATCCCTGTTGAACAACAATATGTAATGGGGGAGTGGATGTTTGACTTCACACTGGAGAAGATGAAATGGGGGATGATGAAGAAAAGGTCTCACTGTCATATCCTTCAGTGTTCTTTTTAGCCTTTTTCCTTTCCGTAAAGGCAAATCAGTAGGTTCAATACCTAGCTTTCCGCTTTGAAGTCTGGTGAGAGGGTGAGGTAGATTAAATTGCGAAGTCTCACTGCCTTGAGATACTTCAGATTTCTGTGGTGATATCGAAAAGCCTTGAAGTTTCTGGATGAGATACTAAACTTTAGGAGACTCAAGACTTAATAGTTTTGGAGTATGATGGGATTGAGTAGTGGTAGTTGATTCCTCTTCTTCTCGTTTGAATACTGGTGTCCCAGAATGCAAACGGGAGGTCCAAGGTGAGGTGGAGGGAGATTTACTCTCAGAATGGTATATAGGTTTTGATTTACCCACCATTCATAGTTCATGCCCTCCTTCTAGTGCCAAAAATGTTGATGCCTCGAAAATTGCTGCAACAACATCGGGGAAAACCACCCAGTCTGGACCTTAATACAACTCCTTTTCTATTTGGTGTGGTGGCTCCGACTGGAAATAATGGGACCAGTTTCCCAATGATTAATAAAAAGGGGATGGATGAGTGAGTGGTTTCCTAATAAAATGGTAATGGATGAATGATTTAATTTAAAAAGTAAAAATATGAATAATTATTCTATCTCGGGAAATTTCTATTTCTAAGTGCAACGTTTGATAATATCTATTCACAAATAAGCATATAGATGACTCTATTTGATAAACAAAGACATTCATTCATATAATAATTGCTTTGTTCAAATTGTTGAACAAAGTAATCAATAAAACATTGTTACACTTATCCTTTATATATCACTGATACATATATGACTAAAAGAATAACATCCCTTAAACATCCAATAGTGAAAAATACAAGGAATGTTGTTGAAAACACATACATATATTCAATGATAGGAAGAGTAATCAAATAGCGATTCACATAAAAGAGTGAAACTAGATCATAGATAGTAGTACCATATGTGCTGTAAATCATTCCCGATATCAATCGCAATTCAAATTCCTTTTTTCAACTCAGAGATACTTTCATATCAAGGCAATAGTGCACATCCACATAAAAGCTTCTTTGTCAAAATTTGGAATAATGGCCCAGTCTTTATAAAAAATATACCGGAAGTACAATAGTGCAACTTCCAAGTTTGAGTCTTATACAAAAACTGAGGACCCTTTCTAAATATATGAAAGGGTCTATAAATACTAATTAAAATAACTAACTACAAAAATAAAATGCTATTTAATTGGTACAACTGGATCTTGAATATCTTCTCCACAGCAAGTTTGTTGGTAGTCGGCAGCATGATTCATCTCTTCGGCTGTTCTCCCTTTGATCTGAGTTAGTAGATTGCAAGCATCGGTTCTAATTCTAGAGGGCGGCTGAGACGAGAATGGAACTGAGCCGAGTATGTGGCATCATGTATCTCGGGAATGATACAACCGATCGGATTGGTTAGACACTTGAGGGCGGCTCTCTAGCCGTATGGTTATACTAAGAACAACCAATAGGTGTCCCAAGTTAAAATTTGAATGCCTGCGATTAACCTTCCATTCTTCTCCAACTCCTGATTGCATGCTTGCTCCAATGTCTTAGCTGATAGCAATTTACCTGGGGTACATTGTGAAATCATATTAGACAGATAGAGAGTGTTATTTATTAACTCAATTAAGTTACTTGTAGATAATATACATCTAGAAACTTCTCTCTCTGCCTTCATCAGCTGTGACTGCCATTCTAAAAATAGGATTTCCTTGTGTGATTCTAGGATTTTGGGTAGATTTGCTGCCTGTCCCTCACTGGTATCTTGCCAAGCAAGGAAATTTGTCAGGGTCTCTTCGGCCTGCTCCAAATCCTATCTAGCATCAACTAATTTATTGATTATTGATGCCGTTATATCACAAAGGGGCTCAACCTGAGAAATATTAGGACATAACAGTCTTATTTGTGTCACCAATGCATTGTTAATCTGTAGCACTTATTTTCTGAAATCGGCAGGTTGTGGAAGACTCTTGAACTTCTCTATTTGAAGTGATAGCTGAGTGATTTGCTCATCTTTCATTTTTGCCATTAGTTCATTCATCGTCTTTAACTTTCCAATGCTTCTGATAATTCTTTTTGCTTTCGAATTGCTCTTGAGTCTATTCTTTGTTTTTCTTCAAGCAACTGCTTATTCAATTGATTATTTAATTGCTGCTGTGTTGATAATTGTTGTTCCAATTGTTCAACTTTCTGTTGTGCCTCAGACAACTGTGTTTGCAACAAAATAATTGCCTGGTCTTTTTCTTTAAGTAAATTACTCACTTCCGATGCCTTGTCCATAGTGGCTGCCGAATAAGCTCCGGCATACTAGGAAAGCTTCGTTAGGTCATCGGAAGGATCAAACTCTTCTTTCCAAACTACATTAGCTGTCTCTGTTTGCCCTGGAAATAGGGAAGGTTGATCAAGTCTTCTCCTTTTCCACTGTCGTTTCACTACATCCCTATGTTTTGGACTGTAAAAGACATCTAATGGAGGTATGTCCTCCACCTGCAAAATGATTTGATCAGAGGGATATTTTGGAATTATTTCTAAATCTTTGCTAGGGGGTAGGCCACTAGTTCCTTCATTCGAGACCTTTGTTGATGTTGTATCCTGTGTATCTGTTACTTTGGGTGTACCAGCACCTTTTGGACCTTCCAGATTGCTTATGATGGAGTCAAATTGCTGCCATTCTTGGAGTAATTTCGGATCAATCTGGGTATCCACATTGATATTTTCGCTGCCCTTATCCTGCTCCTTTTTTTTCTCTTCCTCCTATGCTTTCTCCTGTTCTTTCTCTTTATCTGTCTCGAGAATCTTTGATGCAACAGGAGGTTTGTTGATGAGTTGCTGTTTAGGCTCGCTTGATTGTGTCATCAGAGCAATAGCTAATAAATCCAGAGGCAGAGTTTGCAACCTCTGTTCTCTGAGTTTATTGAATTCTACTAACCCTTCGTCATTATATCTCATTTTAGCCAGTGCTTGGACCTAGAATTATGACTCCGCCGAAGAAAATAAGTCATCAAAATCGTCTTCCTTATGATCAAACTTTGTGAGTTTGGCCTGTTCAAGCACATTGTTGATGGCTTTCCTTGGGTCAAATTGCCTATTAGGAATGGTAGCAAGGTTCAGCATGTTTATTTTCTATGCTTCCTTCTCCGCATGCTTATAGTCATGCAAAGTATAAACATCGCATCTTAGAGGAAAAGTAGGCCAAACCTGCTTTTTTGAAGTCCTCAGAGTCTTGGTTGTTCGTGCGAATATAATTTGATAGGCTAATTGTCGGGCCAACAGCTTGTCGGGTATGTACAGAGGAAGGACATGAGGCCTGGCAAGGCTACCAAAAACCCTTATGTATGTGAATTTATCCTCCTCGAACCAGTTTCCTAGAGCGGTTAGGTCAATCTCTACTTGTGAAGAAATCTTCGGGGCAGGCTTGTCAAAAATGGCACAGTAAATGGGTAACATAAAACCATTACAAATTTGATACATGTGGTCCTTATAGTGTGCTTTCCACAACTTCTGGTGATAAATGTGAATCGGTATGGGGTGTTGTGGAGTCCATCTCCACCCGAGCACAGGAAATTCGGAGTTGAAACAAAGAGTATCTAAAATATAAGCACTAAAATAAAATGGAGGAATAGACCTATCGGTGACGCGAGTTTTATTTCTAAACTCAAGAATAGCAGTGGCTAACTTATCTGATAATATATTTCCCCAATGTATTATCTCACTGTTGACTGCCGCTTCCATTATAGGAACCATTTCAATCGTGAATTCTGTAGAATCATGTAATCCCCAAATCCTACACATCATTGCCCCGGTGTAACAGTAAGGAGAACATAATGAATCGAAAGAGTACTTACCTGAAGACTCATGCTTGTGCCTTGCAGGGTTCTGTCTCCATTCCCAAATAGGGGCTGATTCAGTTTCATTCTCACTTGTGAACTTCTCCAGAAATGCTTTAATGCGTTTCTTTTGTGGTTCAGGCAAGTGTTACATTTTTCTTAAATCATTAGGTTGGAACGAGCCGAAGACTCTTCCCTCGACTGTGCAGAATGTACTATTCATAACAGGGATTTCTTCTACTGCTCATCGCACTACATCTGTATACGGAAGAATTTTTTCTCGAGCTGCTATTTGGTGTAGATATGAATCGGCTAAGTCCTTCAGGGAAGCCTCTGACTTTCTAGTTGAATCTGTAGTAGCTTGCACCGATAGCGTTTCAGGCTTCAGCTTCAATTAGATTATAGATGCTTTGCCAGCTTGTGTTGTTGAGGCCAAGTCAGGTAGTGTCTGAAATCAATCCCTTCTTGCTTGGTCTTGGATCAGCGGTAGATTTCCCTGTTACTGTGGGAGCTGAAGCTGCCGCAAATCTCTTGGATTTCTTCCCCATTTGTCTTGAATTTGTTGCTTGGGCGGAGCTCTGCACGGGGAATAAAATGAACGTAATACAGAGAATAGGTGATGCAAGCCAATATGAAAGAGTTATATCAATTAACGAATAATGAAAGATTAAAATAATATTGCCGTGGATACAATCTCAGGGGAGATCTTGGCATAACTGCTCCATTAATTGGCCACTTTAACCTGTCAATCGTTTTAAATACCCATCATATCGTTTATTCGTCGAATGATTAATTCAAGCGTGGCTTGAGCTTTTGGTGGATAATCACGAGTGAATCGCTATCGGGAACGGGAAGGCTTTTAATAATAATCTAAAATAATATATGAAAGCCTTTTCAATATATTTTGAAATTCGCGCTTAGCTTTATCGCAATCGGAATCGGAGAAATGCTTGGGTAGTAATATTTGTGTTATTGCAAAATCCCTGATCCCCCATGGCAATACACCTTATCGCATCGGGAGTTTTTTAAATGTGTCTTCAACGTGTGTGCACTATATTCCCCGATTGCCGATAGTGATATCGCATCGGAGAAAAGTGAGAGGGCCTTTTGTTACGCTTGCTTGCCTTTCCCGATATCTGATAGTTATTCACTTTCGGATCGGGGTAAACCAATGGGTCTTTGTGTTATGCATCCCTTGTTGTTGCGATATGCGATCTTGCGATTGCTTTATCGCAATAATAAAGAATTATATATTTATTTCATAAGACCGATTTATATTTGTTCAAAAGGTTTATAATGTATTGTTTCTTTCGGACCTTTTGATGAAGGATGAATTGATACCAATTTTATTCACACATCTATAAAAGGGACCCATTTCATATTATAGTTAAAAAGAAAAATGTTATGAAATGGGGGGTTGTTGTACAGCACAACAATTGGTGATTCACTGAGAGAAACAGTTATCTCTAAAAAATGTTGAAATACTTAAACTTTCTTTATATGGAAATCTTATCTAAGAGGAGAATTCTAATATAACTAGATATACATAAATTCTGAATCTAATAATAGTTATTTTTGCTAATTTCTTCTCTTGTTAAAATTAATTACATTCTAATTTTTAAATTAGCCTTTATTGGTTGATAATGATAAAATAAAGAACCTTTCCAATCTTAGCTTTATAATGACTCCTTTTTCATAGGTAGAGCCTCTGCTACCAACAAACGTTTATAGTCTCGACAGGGATACCTTTTAACCATTTAATTGTCCATTATCCCATCCATTTCAGAGTATAATCAAAAGAATGAATCCAAAGATATGCTTTCATATTTTGTATTTCTTTTTCTTTTTCAATATTTTTGCAAGATAAAAAGCCATTGTCCTAGTTTGGTGGCCAGCTTTTTGACAATGACATTCACTCATTGTAATCTAACTGAACAAGATGGCTCGTGATGAGACCCCTTGTCTGATAATTATAAGCCATTACCCTGTTTTGGTGTGCAGTCTTGGTAATGTCAGTTGAACTATTCCCCAATGATCATGGTAAGCAGGCTTGTAATAAGACCCCTTATCTTTTATATCAAATATCTTTTAGAATTACACTCTGAGTAATCATAAACTTTGATGAATGGGATGGACAATTTCCTCCTTAAGAGAGCATGGATGACAGGGTAAGAGTTGAAGATGCTAATATTGAATCAGTTTCTGTTTTTATATTGATAATTGTTTTTTGGCCATTTGAAAACATTAAAATTATTTACAGTACTTCTAAATCTCGAGAAGATTTCACAAAAATAAAACGAGGTTTCAGAATCTAAATATACCTAATTTCCTAGAAATTTTCCTTTTGTTTAAGGTTTCCATTTTAAAAGTAAATATCAAAACTATTTCGAGCAAATTTTTCAATATAGCAAAGGCCAATGGAATATATCTTACAACTTTATTTCCTAATAATCCTAAAAATTATGAACGCAAATTTTGCTGAAAATTGAATATTTACAAAAGGAGAAGGGGTTACCTCCTCAATTGAAGAATTTTTTCAAGATAAGGCCATTAACAGGAAGAGAATCTCTCTTACCTGATAGATCTTGCAATATGAAAGTAGAATGGCCTATCTTCTCATTGATTTGAAATTGTCCGAGCCACATTTTCTGGAACTTAGTGTGTTTTCCTTTATCTTCATGGGCTTTGTCCCATTTCAAAACTAGATCACCAACTTGTAATTGTTTTGAACTGGATGAAGTTGAATTGAAATATGACTTGATAATTTGCTGATGTTTTGCATGAATAATCCTAGCCTTTTCCCTTTCTTCTTCTAATTTTAAGATTTGATCATGTCTTAGTTGAATAGAAGATGGGGGACTTTCTTCAATAAACTGCACTAGAGCTAGAGATGGAAGCAATAAATTGGTTGGTAGGACTAATTCCTTCCCATATACAATATTAAATGGAGAAGTACCTATGGAAGCCTTCTGTGTTATTCTGTCAGCCCATAGTGCAAATATCAAAGATTTGTGCCAGTTTTTATGATTCTGCTCAATAGTTCGCTTAATGATTTTGGCGAGAATTTTATTGGTGGATTCAGCTAAACCATTATCTTGGGGATAGTAATTCGCAAGATATTTCAATTTAAACCCTCTTTTAATAACGAACTCATTCATAGAATTTCCAGAGAAATAAGATGCATTATAAAAAACAAGAGTGTTTGGGACACCAAACCTGGTAATGATGAATTGATCTATAAACTCTATAATTACTTCAGAGTTTGTTGTCTTCAGAGGAACTGCTTCAACCCACTTAGTAAAGTAATCAATAGCAGTAAGGATATAATTATGTTGTTTGGATGACTGTGGAGTGATTTCCCCAATGATATCCAATCCCCATTGCTCAAAAGGCTCTTCAATGTTGACTGGTTGCAAAGGGAAAGCTGGTTTTCTTTGTCTTCCACTGGAGATTTGACAACTTCGGAATTTCCTTATCTATTCGTGAGTATCTCTGAATAGGGTGGGCCAATAATATCCAACATGAATGATTTTGTGAGTTGTTGTATCAGCTCCAAAATGTCCTCCTGCTGGTCCATCATGTAGCTCTTGCAAAACTTTTTGCGCTTCAGGTTTTTCTAGGCATCTTAATAAAATTGAATCATAATTTCGCCTAAAAGGTACATCATCTACAATTATGAAGTTTTTTGCTTTTAATCTAATGGCACATTTGTTTTTATAGGAAATATTAGAAGGTGGATATCCATTTTTTAAATAGAAGATCAAATCTATATATTGTGATTCAGGATCAGTGATACTTATCTGATTGATTTCTTCAGGTTGTTCTGTATCTTCTGATTCTTGAATATTGGATGCTCCTTCTAATAACCTGCAAAAACCCTGGCCTCTGACAATCTTTTCTGGCTTGATTTCCAAGTCATATTCTTGTAATGTTGTGACCCAATTTGCCCTTTTTTCTCCTAGTTCCCTTTGAATTAGTAATTGATTTACTGCTGAAAAAGGAACTATATCTTTTGTGTGAGCTTTTAAAAGGAAGGGTCTGTAGTGTTTGACAGCTTTGTACACAGAGAAGGCTTGCTTTTCAACTTCTGAATAATTAAGTTCAACACCTTGAAGATTCAAACTATAAAATGAAATTGGTGGCTCCAAGTTTTGATCATTAATCTGAGTTAGCACTGCTGCATAAGACGAAGTGGATGCATGAGTATATAGTATGAAATGATTTGAAAAATTGGGAGTGCTTGAAGCAGGGGCATTAATTATTGATTGTTTGATAGAATCAAATGCCTATTTTTCTGCAGATCCCCATCTAAACACCGAATTTTTCTTAATCATCATTTGCAATGGTAAAATAATCTGGGAAAAATATGGAATGAATCTTTTAACAAAGTTAATTTGACCCAAACATGACTACATGGATTTTTTGTTATGAGGGAATGGAATATCATAAATCTTTTTAATTCTATCTGGATCAATATAAATACCATCTTTGGAAATAATGAAGCCCAAGAGCTTTCCTTGATTAAGAGCAAAGAAGGACTTTTTTGGATTGAGCGAGATACCATACCTTCTGCAGCGTTCAAAGATTTGATTTAAATCATGTAAATGATTAGACCTTTTCTTGGAAA